>PVKB01007707.1:0-28925 GCA_004027205.1 Ctenodactylus gundi
AGGACGAGCCAGGCATTCTCTAAAGAAACCAGCCCTGTTATCTAGTAGGAGGAGGAGGAATGAGGAAGGCTACAAGTGGTGTGGTCAGTGCCTTGGAACCAGGCTCCATGCCAGTTACTTCATCTGTCATCTTCCTTGTGAAGAAAGTAAGGCCAGAGGTGAAACGGCGAAAGCAGGCCTGCTGTGGACTCCTTGGCGCCTGCTGCTGTGGGGGTGCGTCTCCCGTGCGGAAGGTCACTTGCCAACAAATTTTGGGGGCCGCTTCTCCCGGAAGGCGGCCATGCCCTCCAGCCGGTCCTGGGTTGGGATGTTCTGCGACAGTGTACAGGACATTAATTTGGGGACAGCAAAGCTGGGGGCCAAGGGCTTCGCCATCCCTGCGCTCTGTGTGGAGTCATGCAGAGCTGGGAGCCTCTGTGGCTCCCTGCCCTCCTGGGAAGACATGCCGCCCTCTCACCTGTGTCCCATCTTGGCTGGCCTCTCCCTGCTCTCTGCTTTGCTTCTTCCTACAGCACTCATAGGTGGCTGCTCAATGGAGGACATGATCAGACTACAACAACAAGTCTGAATCCGGGAATATAGGTGATTCTCCCTGGGTCTACAGATTGCAATTTGCTTTAGGAGTCTTAGTATCTGTCATCCTGGAGATAACTCGGTTTTTACTTACAGGCAAGTCAGGCTAAATAGGTCATCCTCTACTTTACAGCTCTTCTACTAGAAATAAGCTATAGGTTGCACCCAGCCCTGACATCCTGGGCTACAGCCTACTCCTTCAAATGGTGACTGGCAGGGACAGCAGAAACCATGTTTCCCCTCTGTTGAGTTCCAGTGCAATCTGGCACTAAGTGGAACAGGCTGGAAATGCTCAGGGAGGAACTTGAGTGGCCCAGGAGCCACTCAAGTTCATTATAAGATGCAGGAATGGTGTGTTGGGGCGGGGAGGGGGGGGGCGGGGGCGGGGGTGGTTTGCTGGAGGAATGGCACAGTGGTTAAAGTGCTTGCCTTGCAAGCACAAGGCTTTGAGTTTTATTCCCCAGCACCACACAAAGCCAGGCATAGTGGCACACACCTATAATCCCAGCACTCAGGAGGCTGAGCAGGAGAACTGCTGTGAGCCCAAAGCCAGCTACTGGCTACTAAGCAAGACCTGTCTCAAAAAAAAAAAAAAAAAGGAGTGGGGGTGGGTGTTCATGCTACATCCAGCTGAGCTCCCATCTGGGCCCAGTCGCTGCTAACAAGCGTGTGAGGGCAGCAACAGCCACATACCTGGGCATAGCACATCCCTTCGATAGCCATTCCTGACATGATGTCCACCTGCAAGAGAGCAGTGCTCTGGGTCAGCCCCACACTGGGAGCTTCTCACCCTCCAGCGTACACAGGGTGGTCAGCTGCTCCCCACCTGGAGAAGGAACATCTCAACAGTGTCAACACAATGGAAGAAGAGGGGACCTGGGGACAATGGGAAGGGTTTGTTATGGTTGGTATAGGACAGCCACACCTCAGCACTGTGAAGCAAGTGCCCCTCCTTCCCACTCGGCTACCTGCCCCAGGGCTAAGTGCGGCCTTCACTGCCCTCAGGAAGGAGACCTGGGAGACCTAGTGCTTTCCCCTGCCCCTGCAGCCCATGCTCACTACTGCAGCATTCACAAGGACTATCTGAAAAGGACTGAGGGCTGGAGGAATGGCTCAGAGGTTAAAAACACTAAGAGAAGTGTTAAGTACTCGAATTTGATTCCCCAGCACCACATAAACCAGGCGTGGTAGGGCACACCTGTAATCCCAGCACTCCGGAGGCTGAGGCAGGAGGACTGCTGTGAGTTCAAGGCCAGGCAGGCCTCCATAGGTCGGGACCAGCCTGGGTGGCAGGGTGAGACCCTGTCTCAAAAAAAAAAAAAAAAAAAAAATGGAAAAAAGAAAAAGAACAAGAGAAAGGACTGAGGTGTGATCTTGTTTGCCCTTCACAGTAAGGGTTATGAGCTCTTATGAAATGGCTGAGAAACCTGCAGCTTAGATGGTGCTTTGCCTATGGCCCCAGTCACAGCAGCATGTCTCTGAAACCAGCCAGACAGTACTAGGCCTGTACCGTCACTTACAGCTTTACTCCCTCGATCCTTCCCAAGGCCCACCCCTACAAACATGACTAACCTAGCATTGCGTCGTGCTGTAGTAAGCGCTTTAACTGTGCTTTCGTGGATGAGAAAACCAAACATTCTTAATTTTCATGAGATTATTTTCTGCAGTGCTGGGGACTGAACTCAGCACATTCACACTGAGGTATATGTACCTGGTCCCTTATTGTTTGAGATATGTCTCACCAGGCCACTACGTTGCCCAGGCTGGGTTCAAGCCTCTTGACTCAGCCTCCCAGAGTGCTAGGATTACGAGCGGGCACCACCACGCCTGGCTGTCCATTTGCTCGTGATCAAGCTTAACTGTCACATGTGGCTTTCGTGGGTAGCTCAGCCCACTGAGGTGTCCTCTGGGTGCCCGTAACCTTCCACGAGTGATCTGTGTCACATTATCCACCCCTGACTGGAGGTCACTACTGCTCAGGTTCTAGATTCAGTGTGGGAGTAGACTGACATTTGCGAGTGGAGCAGCTGCACCCCACACAGCACCCTAAGCCCTGTACTCGAGGCCATGATCTGAAATAGACTGGGAGCCACACAGATCTGGGTTCTTACTACTCACTTCCTCTGCGACCCTGGGCAAATCATGTACCTTTTATCTACCCTGTCTAAACTTCAATTCCCTTTCCAAGGGGGAGGGATGAAGATAGAATACAATGAGGAATCTTATCCGGCCAAATATCCCACTGTGCACATGGCACTGAGGCACAGGGCCAAGCAAGGCTCAGCTTTCCAGCTGTGCTGTCAGTCTGTAAGAGCCTGAAGGCACTGCACCTCCTTGGATGCGCCCAAGTCCTGCCCCAGGGGACCTTACCTCCATTCCTCGGTCGATGGCTACTTTGCCCAGCCGCACCGCAATGGGGGCCTAGGGGAAAGAAAAGCAGTGCTTGGTTGAGGTGGGGCGGGTTGGTGCTGAGAGGTTTGAACTCGAGAGGCACAACTCTGGCAGGAGGAATGGGCTACTTCTAGCACCAGCTAGAAGAAAAATCAGGTCCTTTCTCGGGTAATTACTACCTAAAGACATGCACAGCAAGCAAGTCAAAACACGAGAAAAAGATGACAATTAGAAAATCTAATTAGTAGAGGCTTTCATTGCTAAAAAAGGGAGGAAGGTCATGTTCTCCTGACATGTACTTCATAAACATCGCTCCTGCCCTGTAGGCCCAGCTCCCTCTTCTGTAGTGAAGGAAGCGGTGTCATCCTGAGCAGCTGGGATTCTTGTCGCTCAGCTCGCCCTTCCAGTGCCTACAGCGTTCTGCCCTTCAGAGTGCTTCCTTACCAGCAGGCGCACTGAATGGGCCTACCCACCTTCCAGGCTGGTGTCCTTGCCAGTGACCCATTTTACAGATGTACAATTGAGACTCATGGAATTAAAGCCCTTGGCTTTGTGCATCCAGGAGTCACTGGACGTCCTGTCACCCTTTCCACTGGAGTCTATGCTAATTTGATTTTATTATGCCTTTTTTATTTCTCTTTAATTTGATTTACTTACCATGAACATACATTGTTTTGTAAGTAGTAACTACTCAGTAGATGACTTGATTTTCCTCTAAACAAAGTAAAAACTGCCAGGCCTGGTGGCGTGTTACACAGTGAATTCAGGACCATCCTGGACTACAGTGCAAGACTCTTACTCAAAAAATAAAAACTATAAAAACTGTATGTATGCACATAAGCCTATATATTTAGGACTAAATGTTTTTAAAGAGTATCAGATTATAATTCATATTATTTTGAAATTAGTGAGTTACCCTGTGAGTGATATGTGCCATTAGTCTGGTGTCTAAGCCCATTTATATCTGCTATTTAAGAGGGATATCAGAGTATTACCATATGGACCCCGCATGTGAGGTACAGACAGTTTTTCTCCTTTCTGGAGTAACCTTTAGGGCAATGTGACTCCCTACACAGAGGCTTGTCCACTAGATGGCAGCCATCTGTCATACCAAGCCCAAGCCTGACATGGGCCTTATCTGGGAAACCTGTGTTCTGAACCCCTAGTAGCAGGGCTAGACAGTGGAAGTTTGTTTTACAGGTGAGTATCCCAGCTGTGAGATTAGTGACTCTAGTTATCACTGCTCGGTTGGCTGTTCTGGTGTACAAAGCTGCTTCAAGTCTGAGCTATCCGGTAATTGCATTAGTTTTGGCGATGCTCATCACACAGCTTAGGCACAAAGGCAAAGCATGCTCAGTCTACAGGTACATCTAGACAAGCTCCCGGAGAGCCACAGCCAGCCATTCTCCTGCGTCACTCTCCTGGGTCATTCTCCTGGTTTCTGTTTGAGTTCAAGAGACACTTTTTGAAGAATAGAAAACTGAGGGCATCAGAATTGCCCAGGCAAGAGCATCAGATTCTCCACGTATATACAGCGGAACAATTTTCCCACCCACACCCTAAAGAATATCTCATATAAAGACAGGGGCCAGGCACGGTAGTACATGCCTGTAATCACAGCACCTGAGAGGCTGAGGCAGGATTGCCATGTGTTCAAGGCTAACTTAGAATACACAATGAGTTCAGGACCCACCTAGACTACAGAGCAAGACCCTGTCTCTAAATAAATAAAGACAGGAAAGTTTTTCCTTATTTTTTTTTCCATAGTAAAACTTCTTTAACCTACCCCCTGTCTTTCTAGTACTAGAGATTGAACCCCAAAGAATGTTGAGCTCCATGATCTTTTTTTTTTTTTTTGAGATAGGGTGTCACCAAGTTGCCCAGGTGGCCTAGAACTTGTAGTCTTCCTGCCTCAGCCTCCTGAGGAACTAGAATCACTGGTATGTGCCACCATGCCTGGGTACTTTTCTAATTCAAATGCAATCATAATATTAAAGTGATATATGCTGTTTATAGATGTATTTTAACTTTTATAACCTGTAATTTTGTATTTGAAATGTATTATAAGCTGAATATGTGGCATACGCCTATAACCCCAACACTCTGGGAGGCTGTAGGAATATTTCAAGTTCAAGTTCAGGCAGGGCAACGTGATTTAGCAAGACCCTGTTTCAAAAAGGGGGGAGGGATTAGAGGATATAGGTCAGCCCCCCTAGCTGCTCTTAGTACTACAAAAAAAATTTGCTTTTCAATTTTTAAAAAATTCTGGGCCTATTCTGCACTCTTTAATATTGTGCAAAATGAATTCCAAAATATAATATCACTGCTGTCTGCTACTCTCTCTGGTACTGCAGTTGCTTTTTTGTCACGTTGATCAGAGCAAGTCCCTTAATTTTTCCTGGGTCTCCTTTCTCACAAATAACGTTGAGTGTAGCCAGCTCTACTGCTTTGTTCTCATGACCAAGCCATACCATATTAAAGGAACTGGCTGACATTGTGTCTAACAGTGGAAAGTACTTAGCATGGACTGAATCAAGATTTATAAAAACTTAAGCCTAGTTTCATCCTATTTCCACTCCTTTTAGATCTATGGGAAACTCACCACCCCTACTCTCTCCAGCTCTGTGCCCCTTAGTGGAAAGCTAGCAGAGCTCAGGGCTTTGGAAAAGATCCTGGGTGTTCCTCTGGGGCCCTCCTGGTAAAGCTGCCCCTGGCATCACCTCCTAAACTGCTCCCTTGGGAGCATTTTGTTTTTCTTGAGACTGCTCCTGTCTGGCTATCCTTCAACTCACTGTTTAGCCGAGGCAAGCTGGAAAATTGGGAGCCTCCTGCCTCAGCCCCCTAAGTACTGGGATTACAAGCATGCACTATGCACTATCATGCCTAAGCAGCCATATAGACCAGTTCTCCCCAGAGGCCCTAAGAGGTATTTATGGTTTTGTTTTGTGGTACCAGGGTCACACCCAGAGGCTCACTCATGGTAAGTGAATGCTCCACTGTTGGTAGTTTACTCCTGTACCTCTGGTCACCTTAGGATTTTGAAAAATTAGTAAATTTTTAACAGTGTTATCTTTCAAAAAATTCTTTGCCATGTAATGTGAAAGGAAACATGAGCTGGGCCTTCAGTATCAACTTTAGACTCCTGTTGTTTTAGCCTTTAGGGACATTTTCTGTGCTGTTGTGTGCAGTGCAATAGCCATCAGGCACACATGGCAATTAGCATTTGAGTTAGGAGCTAGGTTTAATTTAAAATGCTAGACAGTGACAGGGACAGTGCCATCATGAGAGGAAGTCATAGATATTGGGACTTCAAACCCACTAACTGAATTCCAACCCTTGGAATTATGTTTTCACTTTAATTCAGATTTAAAATGTGCTTTGGTTTTCTTCACCGGTTAGCTGAAAGACACAAAGCTCTCAAGAGCATTGATTATTTGTCTTTGGGAATATGCTGACCCTCCAGGGCCTCCCACAGCCCTTCTCTTCCTGGGCCTGGCTGCCCCCATACCTGTGGCAGAATCTCCTGGGCTAGGGCTAGTGCCCGGTGGTAGGCAGCGTTACCCTCCTCATTCTGGCCCACAGCATGATTAACCAGCCCCAAGGTGTGGGCCTGTGCCCCAGTCAGTCGCCGGCCGGTAAAGATAAGCTCCTTTGCCAGGGCCACCCCCAAGCAGCGGGGCAACCTCTGAGTCCCTCCTGCCAGGATGCAAGAGGAGGGGTGGTAAGTCAGGCTGAGGGAGGAAATCCAGAGGCAGCCCAGCCACCAGACCACCAGGAGTTCTCCCAGCCCCAGGCTTGGGGTGGGAGGGCAGACCCGGATCCTGGGGCCAAGAGGAGACTGGGAAGGGCTGGGCTGGAGGTGAGGTTACCTGCACCGGGGAGGAGCCCTCGAGTGGTCTCAATCAGCCCCATGACAGCCGTGGAAGCTGTTTAAACAGAAGAGAGTGAAGCCCGTCCTTCTCCCCCTCCCCCATCCTCCACTGCTGGTGCGTGTCTGGGCAGGAGAGACACCTGCTTTTGGTTTGCACTTGCCCAGCTGCCGCGGCCCTCGTGGTCAGGCCACACCCAGACCTCTCCAGCCTCTACCCCTGGAAGGTCCCTAGCCTGGCACTCAGGAGGCCTGGGGCCATCTCCCACCACTCCGCTGGCAGAGTTGGCAGTGCCACCTAGTCTTTCCCTTCCTGAACCTGGGGAGGGGGGCAGGTGGTGGCTGGCCCTCATCCGCCTGCATCAAAGAGTGGCTAAGGATCAGATGGGGTGATGCTGCTTAAACAAGGGGTTCTGGGAGGTGCCTGACACCTGCTGGTTAATTGATTCCATTGCATGCACCCTTAGCCTGGGCCTGGCTTCAAGTGTCCAGGGCTCCTGTTCCACTATGCTTATACCTCCAAGCCTTCGGCCACCACCTAAAATTTCCTGTCAGCTCCTCACTTCTTCCTTACTTTCTCTAACTGACCCACCCACAGGCCTGTCTGAGTTCCCTCTGTGCAGGACACCTGGCCCATGGAGTGGACAGGTGTAACCATGTACTGTTTCTGATATCCCTCCCTCCCTCCTATTCCTCTCCTTTCACCAAAACCCTGCAAGCTGGCCAGTATGAAGCAGAGGCAGGGCTGCGGCCTGGCTGGGTATTTCCATGCCTGACCAACTGGCCAGTTCTCTCACGATATACACCAGAAAGACAGAAGCCGCCTTTGTGCCTGCAGCTATGTGTTGCGGTACTGGATGTTCTTGGGGTGGCAGGAGAAAGTGTGGGGAAGAAGAGGCCCCAGTGGCACTCCAAAGAAGGTGCTCCCAACCCCTAAGCCAGTGGCCTTGAAAGATCAATGATTTTCATTCCCTCCCTCAGGCTCGATTCAAATGAGGCTCAAGTGCAGAACAAACAATGCTAAGTTCAGCCAGTGCCATGAACTAGCGGGCAAAGTTCCCGGCCAGGCCCATGTGCAACCTGCTGGGCCTGTGACAGACTGCCCGCATGGCTCACCTTTGTCCAATTCCAGCAGGAGGAACGCCCTGGCCACAACTGGGAGGCTGAGCTAGGTCTTTGGCCTCCTTGGCTCCCCCCGACCCTGTTGCTGCTCCATCAGCTGTTGATCTGGCATGACCAGGGAAGTGGTTGTTGCTGGAGACAAACACCGCAGCAGTTGGCGGCAAAACGGCCTCATCTGCTTCCCTGTGTCTCCTACCCTCCCTCAGTTTCTCTTTTGGTTGGAAGGCCAGGAGCAGTGGCTGATTTACAAAACCCTCAACTTGCCCTGCTTCACTCACCCACCCCTCCCCCACACCCAGTACCTGCCACTCGGAGGTCACAGGCCAGGGCAAGCTCCAGGCCTCCACCCAAGGCAAAGCCATCCATAGCTGCGATAGTGGGTGCAGGGAAGGCTGCTGTGGAGACAAAGAAGGGGTAATATTGTAACGCACCATCAAGACCAGGACAGAGAACCAGGCTGGCAGAGCAGAGGGCTTTATTGGCTCTGGTGTCAACAGCAGATTATCTGAGAAGTCAATATTCCCATCAAGGAAAGTTCTGGGTTAGCTGGAGAATGGGAGTGGGGGATGGGCTGGACAGTCCTGCCTCTGGCCCACTCGCCTGGGGGCCTTTCTGGAACCTGCTTGTGCGTGTGTCAATCCCTGTGCTGGGTGCCAATAAAAGAAAAAAACACTCAAATCAGACGTGGCCACTGCTCCCATAGGGCTTGGGCTAATGGGGAAGGCACATGTGTAATGAGGAATGGTAACATAGGAGCTCCAGGGCTTCCATAAAAGGAAGCTTGGAGTGTGGGTAGGGAGGGCTTTCGAGAGGAAGCATTAGAGGCCCTGAAGGTGAGTGAAAGCTCGGGTAGCCAAAAGGAGAGTCTGGAAGGAACAGCACCTGTCAAAGCCCAACGGCATGTTTGGTGAGCCTGCCCTCTGGAATAGGTGGGCTTGAGCCCTGGAGTCACTGGAGTTGGGCACCAAGGGTCCCTCTCTGGTACTCTGGTAGAAATGCTCTCTGCACCCTCTTTCCCCCACCCAGTGCTCAAACCAGTAACTGTACTAGCTTCTGAGTAGAGGATGGCAGGAGGGGAGGAGCTGGCAACAGCAAGGACCCCAGCCCTCAGCCCCCACCCCACTCCCAGGTCCTTACCTATCTCATTCATCAGGCCTCGGAGTCTCTGGATGAAGACTCCCACCTCAGCCGCACTCATCTGCTCCCGCTCCTTCAGGTCGGCACCTGCAGGTGGGCAGGGGTTGGTGCTGCTGTTGGAACTGGGGCTTGGTGTAGAATCCCAGCTGGTCAGAGATCCAGCCAAGCAGGCTGGAGGAGAAGCAGCCAGGGAGGAGAAGCAACAGCAGGAAGCACAGTCAAGGGGATAGGGTGGGAGCAAAAAGGAGATACAGCAACCACCGCAAAAAGGTAAATGGGTTTCAAGCTTGTGTGGCAAGGGTCACTAAAGGTAGGAGACAGACAACCTGTAGAATCAGAAAAGGGTTTCCAGTCATAATCTGCTAAAGGATTAACTGTGGGGTGTAGTTCATTGGTAGAGCCCTTGCCTGGCACACTTTAGGCCTGGGGGTCAGTCCCCACAAAAAAGATTAATACCTAGGTTATTTTATGTATATATCAACAACAAAAAGAAACAAACACTTCAAAGTGGGCAAAGGATCTGAATAGATCCTTCTGCAGAGAAGCTATCCATCCAGCTGGCAAGTAAGCAGACAAACAGCCGCTTAGCATCCCCACCTTTAAGAGCCACAGTGAGATGCCATGTCCCATCCATTAAGATGGTTATTACTTAAAATGAAGAACGTTGGCAGCTGGCTCAAGGAGGCTGAAGCAAGAAGACTGCAGCTTTGGGACAGCCTGAGCGGCATAGCAATTTAGTGTGAGACGTTGTCTCAAGACAAGAACAAAAAATGGGCTAGGGATGAAGTTCAGTGTGAAGGTCCTGGGTTCAATCCCCAGCCCTGCAAAAATAAAGCACAATAACTTTAAAAAGGGACTTCTGGTCAAGATGGCAGCCAAGTAGCACAGCTGCACAATGCCTCCTCATGGAACCACTTAAAAAGTTGAGAATATAGTCCAAAACCACTTGTTCAATGTTGCTAGAAAAGGGAGGGGAGCCCCAACAATTAAAAGGAGGCCAGGAGAAGATCAGAAGTCCAGAAGGAACACTGGACGTGGGGAAAAAAGAACTGCAGCCCAGTTAGCTGCCCCAGGCCGACTGAGGACAGTTGGGAGCTGCCAGCATCTGCAGAGAGAGGAAAGCTGGCTTGGAGTGTGGAACCTCCGACCAAGCTAGGAGAGGAAGGAGCGCCCCAACAACTGAGAGAAAGCCACATGAAGGTCAAAAATCCTAAAGACATACTGGAAGTAGAAGAAAACAGCAGCTGACTGAGCTGTTGTCAGAGGTTCTGAGCTGTTGGCATTCACAGACAGAGGAAAGCGTGGAGACTGGAACCACAGACTCAGGTAAGCATGGATCCAAGAGAAGTGGGCACTGACAGCAGCTGGTGCCCACACTCCAGAAACAAGCCTGTGGATAGTGCATACTACAAGCTCACTGCAAGCTTTCCCTACAAAAGGCCTCCTGGAGCCTAGATCAGAAGCAGCACTCAGGAGCCATAACAGGCAATGACAGAAGCAGGAGCCATATTTTAAAAAAGACCCTGAGACCGAACTGATTAGAGTAAAAGAAAGCTCAGAAGAGTGTGCATATAAACAGTGCCTAGGAAAAAACTGGCACTAGAGACAGTTGTGGAGAAGAAAGGCCACAGACCTCCTGAACAGCTGGCTGTAGTGGGAGCAGCTCAGAAGGTGGAAAAGATAGGTGGGAGAACTCTGCTGAGGGGCTGTGGGTGATCAAGACACCTCAGAGGCCATCAGGCTGATACATCTTCCCTCACTGCCTACTCCCTGCATAGAACTTGAAAGAATTTAGACTCTCCCCACCCCACACACACCCTCATACCCAAAGAAACCTCTCAGCTAGGCCTTCCAAGTGAAGGCCGTCAAGAACAGAAACATGGGAAGAAGACAAGGCCACCGGACACCCACAGACATGCTTAAGACCTCAGAAACTAATATCATGGGCTCTGAAATAGTGGAACTCATAGGCAAGGAAGTCAAAAAGCAAATAAATGAGTTGAACAACCAGTTCAAACAAGATAGTCTCAAAGAAATGCAAGCATTGGTCAGTGGGCTTAAAGAGAATCTTATTAAACAAATAGTGGTCCTAATAGAGACTTAGCTTACTAAGCAATATAGAAGCCACAAATAAAATGTTGGCTGAAGTAAACAAGGACATGCAAGATATGAAGGAACATTTTAATAGAGAAGTGGAAATTTTGAAAAGAAATCTCACTGATATTCAGGATATGAAAAACTCATCTGAAAGCAGGGGAAGTCAATTTGAACAGTGTGAGGACAGAATTTCAGACCTTAAAGACAAAGCTGAGGAAACAAATGCTATAATTAGGCACAACTTCAAAATTAGAAATGAGCAAAGTAGCCATATACAACAGCTGATGGATGATTCAAAGAGAACCAATCTCAGAATTATGGGTATGGGGAAAAAAACCAGAAGGTAGTACCAAGGTATAAAAAATTTATTCACTAAAATCATGCAAAAAATTTCTGAAATCTAGAAAAATAAATTAATTTTCAGGTATGAAGAGCTTACAGAACACCAAATAACCTTGGGCTGAAGGAGAGGCTCAGTGGTTAAAGCACTTGCCCAGCAAGCGCTGAGACAAGTGACAAATACCTGAGTTTGATTCTGAGCACCACATAAATTGGGCATGGTGGCACACACCTGTAATTCCAGCACTGAGACAGGAGGATTGCCTTGAGTCCAAGGCCAACGTGGGATCCATAGTGAGTCAGGACCAGCCATGACTACAGAAGAGAGCAAGACCCTGTCTCAAAAAAAAAAAAAAAAGCAACAAGATTTGCCACAACATATCATAATCAAAACCTCAGAAATACAACAAAAAGAGAAAATACTAAAAGCAGCAAGAGAAAAACAGGCATTATTCTACCAAGGCAAATCCATTCAAATTACTGGACATTTCTCAATGCAAACTTTAAAGGCCAGAAGAGCCTGGAGCAAAATATTTCAAGTTTTAAAAGACAGCAAGTGTCAACCCTGGTTGTTGTATCCAGCAAAATTATCCCTGAAAAATTGAATAAGTAAAAATTTTTCGTGGCCAAGAATCCCTAAAGAAATTTGCAACAACTAGCCCAGAATTGCATAAAATGCTTGAAGGAATCTTTGAGACAGGCAGAGAGACAAGCAGCACCAAAAAATATGGAGGAAAGGAAACATCTGAAGAGAAAGTATAACAACAACAACAACAACAAAAGACTGGTATTTGAATCTTTTGATTGGTATACTTCTAAAACAGTAGCAGCTGTTTTATAAAATCTGTGAAATTTCCCCACATAATTACTATTTGTAATAGTATATTAGTTTGCAAGACATAATAATTATATTCAACATTGGGAAGTGATATAAAAACTTCTAAAAATATTTGTGCATAAAATTAGGAATGGTTAGGTAGATAAGATGATAAACCAAATCTGACAAAATGTTAGTAATTAGTGAAATCTGAGTAAATAACTTATGAAAGTTAAAAATTCTGAAATAACTAAGTATGCCATTATATCTATTAAGTGTAATATTCTTATGTAATATAGATTTAAGTTCATTTAATGTGGCAATTAGATATTTAAGTTTGTTTATTGTAGCAATTCACTTATTCCATCTTTCATGTAAGTTTACCCTAAGAAAAGTGATTGATGTAATGATAACCTGAATGTCTTTTGAATGTACAAATATTTCCCTTTCAGTACTCTCAGCTAAGACATTTGAAATTTAACTTCCTTTTCTTTCTCACATTCTCTAGCCTTATGAATTACATTGCTATTTTTCTTTTCTCATGTGGACTGGTGGGTGATGCCATGTTAAAGAATGTCAACAAAGATATAGCAAGATATAGAAAAAAAACTTTTGGCAAATATCCCAATTAGGGCTCTACTGGACTCAGAGAACAGGCAACAAGATTTGGCCACTGCAGCCCATTCTAGGGGTGGGAAACCGAGCTAGAGTAGTGATTTGAGTGAAATGAGTCAGATGCAGAAAATTAAATATGTTAAATATCATATGATTTCTCTGATTTGGGAAACCCAGAATACAGGCATCCTATTGAACCAAATGGGTGGGATAGTGGGAGTTAGGGGAGTGGGGAGGGTGTGGGAGGGCCAAAAATGGGAAAGGATTGTAAAGCTCATGTGATATTTCCATGCACAAAATACTCAATTGCATTGTAAACATTATATACTGCATATATATTAATAAAAATGGGAAAAATAAATCAATTAAATTAAAATGTGCTGGGGATGTAGCTCAGTGGTAAAGTATTTCTGGGTTTACCCAAAACAAAAACCCTCCAGGTCTGGCAGCACAGGTCTATAATCACAGTAGTTTGGAAGGCTGAAGCTGAAGGATTGCAGTGTTTAATGAATGATTTAGCAACTGAGGATTGCAATGTTTAATGACTTAGCAATGACATAGCCTGTCTCAAAAAAATAAAAATGGGCTGATGGCACAGCTAAGTGGGAGGGCCCAGCACTGGATTCCCCACTCCCACTCCCACACACACACACACACACACACACACACACACACTAACATGTTGTCATGGATGTGGAGAGACTGGAACTCGTGACAGTTGCTGCTGATAAGATAAAATGGTGTCATAGAAAACAGCTGATGGTTGTTCAAAGAGCTAAACCAAATTATCATCTGGCTCTAGTCCTAGGTGTGTACCCAAAAGAGTGACCACAGAAGCTCAGACAGACACTTGCAGAGTACCACACAGTGGCCTTACTTATAATGACAAAAAAAGACTGGTGAGTCTTGTCTCACCAGTGTGGTGCTGCCCATTGCCCCTCCCTACCTACCCTCTAAAGGCAGGTCTCAGCCCGGATTCCTGGGATTGGCTCCTCTTTAGGGGTCTGGAAGGCCTTTTTCTCCCAACTTTGAAACAGAAGCTCATGATGCCGGCCCGGTTGGGAGCACCAACAGGCACAAATGCCAGGGACTGACTGGGATTCTATGGGCAGGCAAAGGGGCCCATTGTCCCATTGTGGCCATTGACCTTCTGAGTGAGCTTGGACTCAGTTTCCTCATTTCTTCAGTGAAGGGTCAGAAAGCACAGTGTAGCAAAAAGAGCAGCATGTGGGGTCAGAAGCCAAGACCAAACTGAATTCTGTTCTGTCTCTTACTAGCCTTGTGAACTTAGGCAAGGAACTTTACCTGCCTGAGTCAGCCTGTAAAGTGAGATTCATGCCCCTAGGCTGGAGCTGACCTAGGCCCCCAATCTCTGCAGAGCCCCAGGATGGGTGGGGGACCCACCTGCACAGAACACACCCTTCACACAGCTTCTGAAGAGCAGGACACGCACTTGCTGGTCCTCCCGTAGCCGGGCCAGAGCTTCCTGCAGCTATAGAGAACATCCTGTGAGACACCTCCCGGCTCATTTCCCATCTTGCTCAGACGCCCCCCTTCCTACCTCGCTGACGAAGACATTCCCCAGGGCATTGCGGGCACGAGGTCTGTTCATCAAGATCTCAGTGACTCCTGCAGGGACAGGGCGGTCTCAGGTGAGGTGGCTGGGCCTGCTCACCACGGTCTGGGGACTGGACAGCCCCTACCCTGAAGAGCAGGCACTATGACTGCTGTCTTTTCAACTGTAAGATGGAGAGAAGAGCCCTTCTTCATTCTGCCTCACAGACGAAGCCGGAGAGCTGGGAAATATGGAATAAAGTAGGAAGAGGAAGAAGAATAACCACACTTGCCCTGCCTGCTTCAGGTCACTTCACAGTTCCCCCTATTATTCCTCCATAGCTGGAGGGTTTTTTATTTTTTTATTATTTATTTATTTATTTATTTATTTTGCAATACTGGACATCGAACCCAGGACATTTGCACTGAGCTACATCTCCAACACTTCTTTAAAAAAAAAAAAGACAAGGTGTCACTAAATTGCCCCAGGCTGGCCTCAAACTTACTGTCCTCCTGCCTCAGCCTTCTAGAATACTGGGATCACAGGCATGCACCAACACACTGAGTTTAGAACTGAAATTATGATAAGGTAAAAGCTGGGTATCATGTTCCCAGTCCTCAAGAGGCCGAAACAGGAGGATTGCTCTAGTTTGAGGTCAGCCTGGGCTACATAGTGAGTTCAGGACCAGCCTGGACTATGAAGTGAGACTGTCTCAAAAAAAAAAAAAGAAAAGGTAAGACAAATACCCTTGTGAGGCGTGAGGCAGAGCCGCACCTGCTGATCTGCCCTTCTCCTCAGAGAAGCCTGTCACTGCTGCACACCCAGTATGGAAATGGCCACCTGGCCAGCTCCACGCTCTCCTCTGCACATGAGGCCTGAAGAGCCAACTGCCCCTTGGCATCGCCACTGCCTGTCCAAAAATAATCAGTCTTTTATCCATTCTCAGTGAGCAAGTGACCAGAAGTTGGCATGTGAGGCTCCCTCTTCTGCACCCACAAAATGTGCTTGGCCACGAAGCCTGGCAGTCCAGCCTCTTAGGAGATCTTGGGCCTGCAGAGTGTGCCTGTCTCATTGCTGTTAGCTGAGTTCTGGCTTTTGCCGTATCTCTTGGGTCACCCCGCCGGACCCCTTGTCTTCCCTCTTGTTCTCTCTATATAACCTCCACCCGGCTCACAGTTATTTTTCTAAATCAAATCTAGCTGTGTTCCTCCCTTCCCTCCCTTTTTTCAAAAAGCAACGCCTTGCCTGCCTGGTGGCATGGGCCTGTAATCCCAGCACTCTGAGACGCTGAGGGAGGGGGATCAAAAGTTTAAGACCAGCCTAGGCAACTTAGTGACTCAGTGAGACTGTCTCAAAATCAAAACTACAAAAAAAAAAAAAAAACTGGAGATACAGCAAAGGCCCTGGGTTGGGTCCCCAGTACTTAAAATCCAGTTCTTAATACCACCCACAAGCCCCCAACAATCTGGTCTTTGCACCCCACTTTGGACTGAGCTGATCCCCTCTGCCCTAGTCCCATTGTGGGGAAGAATGCTCTGTACCAGGATTCCAACAGTCTTATCATCTGTTCTAGGCTGTTTCCTCTCTTAGGAAACGCTGGGCATGAACAGAGGCCCATTTCCCAATCCCTTGGCATTCATGAGCTCTTTCTTTTTTGTGTAACGAACCCAGGCCCTTGCACTGAGCTACATTCATCCTCAGGCCATTGTCTGGATTTGATTTTGACAAGGGTCTCTAAGTTAAGTTGCCCAGGCCAGGCTGGAACCTGAGATGCTCCAGCCCCAGCCACTCAGCATGCTGAGATTACAGGCCTGCACCACTGGGCCTAGAATTTTTTTATTTTTTTATTTTTATTTTATTTTTTATTTTTGAGATAGTGTCTCCCTCTACAGTCCTCAACTCACTATGGAGCCCAGGCTGGCCTCTAACTCATGGCAGTCCTTCTGCCTCAGCCTCCCAAGTGTTAAAATTATAGGTGTGTGCCACCATGTCCAGCTAACTTCTAATGTGGTGCAAATGCCCTAAGCCCAGGATTTTTTTTTTTTTTTAATATCCCGCTCGGAATACTGACTGCCAAATTTTATAATCCTTGGCTTGGCTCAAGCCAGAGCTTGGATATACCAGCTCTGGGCCCTCAGGTAAGTCATTACCTTCTCACCTTCAATTTCCTGATCAGTAGAGAGAAATGAGTGAAAGGTTGAATTGAGGATTAAGAGGTTAAATGTAGGGGTTAGAGGAACGGCACAGTGGTTAAAGTGCTTGCTTATCAAGCACAAGGTCCTGAGTATAATTCCCCACATAAGCCAGGAGTAGTGGAACACACCTGTAATCCCAGCACTTAGGAGGCTGAGGCAGAGGAATTGCCATGAGTCCAAGGCTAGTCTGGCTCCATGAGTTCAGGAACAGGCTGGGCTACAGAGCAAGACCCTGCCTCAAAAATAAATTAAATAAATGTAGTGCTAAGCACATAGATCAGTGATTAGGGCACTTGCCTAAGAAGCATGAGCCCCTAGGTTTGATTCCCAGCACCACATATTAGCTGGGTATAGTGGGTATAGTGGTATATGCCTGCAATCCCAGCACTGAGGAGACTGAGGCAGGAGGATTGCCATGAGTTTCAGGCCAGCTTGGGTTCCATAGTCAGTTCAGGACCAGCCTGAACTACAGACTGAGAACTTTGAGAGAGAGAGAGAGAGAGAGAGAGAGAGAGAGAGAGAGAGAGAGAGAGAGATTAAATGTACCAGAGCTCTAGCCAGAGTTCCATAGGGCAAATGGCCCAGAGATTAGCACAACACTAAGACCCAACAAGCCTGCATGTCAAGCACAGGAGCCATAAAATACATCAAAATACACAAGCCCACAGGATAGAAGATGCGAAGGTCAGGTCATGGGGGAGAATCGTGAGTGTCCAGCTCAGGAGCTGGAATAGAACGACTCCACTAACGCTAAGGACGCAACTGAGGAATGGCGAAGGTTAGTTAGTTAGCAGGCCTCCCTCCTCCAGGACACACTAATGGGACAGGGCACTTGGGCCGCCTACTTGTGAAGGCAGAACCTGTGGCTTCTGACAATGCTGAAACCAGCGTGGTGACACAGACCTGTAATCCAAGCAGTCCCGCAGGCTGTGGCAGGAGGATCACCAGCTCAAGACCAGCAGCCAGAGCAAATTAGTGACTTGACAGGACTCTGTCTTAAAAAAAAAAAAAAAATCCTGAGTCATTTTCTAGGGCTGTCCGGTATGTGAGCTCTTCCTTTTCTTCCTCTCTCAGGGACTTCTGCCCTCCTAGGTGCCCTCTAGCAGGGGCAGATGCCTAATCTGCTGATCCATGGTATTCACTTCTGTATAAAAAGACTTCAGTATTTACAAGTGAGCCAAAAGTTGTTTTTCTTTTTTATTTTTCTAGTACTGGTGATTGAGCCCAGGAACTCTGCACTGAGCTACATTCCCAGCCTTTCTATTTTTATTTTGAGACAGGATCTCACTGAGGTTGTTAAATTGCCCAGGCTGAGCTTGAACTTCACAGTCCTCCTACCTCGATCACCCCAGTCCTGGGATTACAGCCTTGAGCCACCACATGAGGCTTCATGACAGCTTTGTGTTTACTGATGTACAAATCTGTTGGCTGAGACATTGAGTTACTAGAATAATCAATAATGACCTTGATGGGTGAGGCTCCAAGCTTTGAAATCAGACCTGCTTCAAATTGCTTAATCTTCTGAGCCTCGGTGTTTTTAAATTTTCTTTTATTTATTTATTTGAGACAGAGTCTCACTCTGTAGCCCAGGCTGACCCTGAACTCCCTGATGTAGCCCAGGCTGGCTTTGGACCCTGAACAATCCTCCTGGGATTACAGGTGTGCGCCACTACACCCAGTTTTATGTGATGCTGGGGAACTGAACTTGGGGCCTTACAGTCGCAAGGCAAGTGCTTTATCCGCTGTGCTATTTCTCCAGCCACTGAGCCCCAATTGTTTTAACCTAGGTAGGAGAATTCTAACTATTAAGGCAAGTCTGTTGATATTTTGGCAGTGAACCAAGTACGAGAGTCTGGGTATTCTCTTCTAAGGTCCAGCAACCCTACCTAGTTAAATTGTCACCAAATGATGTAGTGGGACCCTGGCAGCCCCTATGTGTCCATCAAAAGTGGTAGATGCACTTAGGAGTAGTACTGGAGAGCAAGAAGCAAGGAACTAGATTTACAGGGAAAATCAGCTGCCAGAACTTGGTGTAGGGGGGCTGGAAGAATGGCTCAGTGGTTAAAGTGCTTGCCTAGCACACGCCTGCAATCCCAGCACTCGGGAGGCTGAGTAGGAGGACTGCCATGAGTTCATTGCCAGCCTGGACTCCATAGTGAGTTCAGGACCAGCCTGGAGTACAGAGTGAGACTTAGTCTCACAAAACAAAAAAATTTAAATAAATAAATAGGCTTGGTTTAGGGCCTGGGGGCAGAGCTCAGCGGTTTAAGTCCTTGCCCAGCAACTGAAAGGCTCTGAGTTTGATTCCCCAGCACATCTGTAATCCCAGTACTCAAAAGGCTGAGGCAGAAGATTGCCATTTGTTCAAGGACAACCTAGGCTATACAGAGAAGTCAAAATCACACCGCAGAGTGAGATTCCGTCTCAAAAAAAAAAGGGGGGGGGAGGGGGAAAGGCAGAGAAAGACCCAACCTGGACCTGGACTGTGAAACAGGCTTTTAGTGGAGGAAAAAGCCCGAGAGGCAGAGAAGGGCCAAAAGCACCTCTCTCGGTGAGCAGAGGGTTTTCTAGGGTAGGATGACAGGGATGGGGGGGGGGGGGGGGGGGAAGCTGAGGCGGATTTGAAATCGGGTGGGCAGTCCATTTTTGAAGGAAAGGCAATTACTCATGTGTCTGGTGTCCCAGGACCATGCCTCAGGGGCGGGTGGACAGCTGCATTTCAGATAGCTGCTGGGGCTGCCGACAGCTGAGCTGTGCGCCTCAGACATCTGCGGCGGCCGGGCCTTAGAGTGCCCAACACGCACAAGGTCCTGGATTCCACTTCCCAGCACCACATAAGCTGGGAGTGGTGGTGCATGCCTATAATCATACTAGAATTGGGGAGGCTGAGGCAGGATTGCCATGAATCCAAGGCCACTGTTGGTATGTAGTGAGCTCAGGACCCTCCTGGACTACAGAGCTAGACCTTGCCTAAAAGGAAAAAAAAACAAACAAAAAACACCAAAGCCCGTGTCAGGGTATAAAGAGCAAGAAACACAATGAAAGGTACAGCGCAGTACTATCTTCATAAATTGCAGCTCTGATGGGAATGATCGGTGGCGCTGGGCGTGGGGGACAGACACAGGGCGTGGTCCTGAAGATGCTGCCCAGGGGGCTGAGGAGCGCGGTCGGTGCCACCCAACACACCGGATCAAGAACAAGACAACACAGTGTACAGTAACGCGCCGTCGACGGCGCTCCGGCCGTGGCCAGGAGACTGCCAAGAGTCAGCGGAACACAAAAGTTAGCGAGCGGGGCCGCGCGCAGACGGCAGGCCCCTCCCGCGCCCTCCAGCACACTGGCCCTGCCAGTCCCCGTGCCCCGCGCCGCCCCGCCCGAGTCCTCTCCCCGCCGCGCGGCCGAGATCCCCGGGAGGCCGGGGACACGGTTAGAGCAAAGCTCACTCCGCCTCGTCGAGCAGCCGCCTGGGGTCGTTGGGCCGCTCGGGGCGAGACCGGGACAAGGACGGCTCGGCCCGATTCCCCGACACGCTGGGCGCCCCCCTGCCACCCCCGAGTCCCCGAGGTTGCGCCGCGGCTCGGGCCCTCAGCCGCTAGCCGCCGCGCCCCCGCGCGTCCCGGGCGCGCTTACCCCGCGCGGGGCCCTCCAGGGCGCGCACTTGGATCTCGCGGCCCCCGGCGGTCCCGGGGCTCTCGGCGGAGGCGCAGCCGCGGTCCCCGGGGAGCCCCCGCGGGCGCAGCAGGCGCGCCGCGCGCAGCATGGGGCACTTGGCGACGCTGGGACCCCTAGTTCCGGCGTGCGCGCGAGCCCCGCCCACACGGCGCACCTGGCCGGCCGCCGCGCGAAACCACGCGAGACGCGGGACTGAGGCGCCGGCTCAGGCCGGGGTGGGGGCGGTGAGCGGGCCGTGGGGCCCGCGCGCAGTGCGTGTCACTCTGTCGGAACAGACTGTGTCGTTGTCCTTCCAGCTTCGTCGCCGTTCACTAGCCGCGCGGTTCACCTCCTCGCGTGCCCCAACAGTGCTGCGTGAGGGGTCCCCCAAAATAGTTGTGCATGTGGCTGCAGCCTTCTGCCCCCCTCTGTCGTCCCACCCAGGCTGTGTTGCCGAGGCCCCCTCCCTGCCCCCAGGCAGGATCTCGCCCCATGGAGTAGCCCAGGGCGTCCTGAACTCACTTTGGAGCCCGGGTGACTATGGACTCACTGCAGCCTGCCTGCCCCGGCCTCTGTGAACGCAAAAACGTTACTTTTGCCTTAAAGAGAGTTAGAGACAGTTTGTTCTGACGCCATATACGACTGACCTAGGCCTGGGAACATGAATTTAGTTTTTTCTCAAATAGCATGAACCAACCAATAGCAGTTACGTGTAATATTTATAGTTACAGAAGAAAGTCATAAATCAGGAGCCCTCCCGTTTTGGGACACGGTCTCACTTTGTATTCCAGGCAGGTTCTGAACCTAGGCGGCTCATGCTGGCCTCAGCTGGGCGATCCTCCTGCCTCAGGCCTCTGAGTGCTGGGATAACAGGCATGTACTATCAGGCCCAGCTTATGTGGTGCTGGGGAATTGAATTCAGGGCCTTCTGGATGCTAGGCAAGAGTTTTAACCTCTGTGCCCCCAAATCAGGACAATTCTTAAAAACTTTGGTGGAAGCAGGTTAGTTAGGCTGCTAGTTAGGCCAGTCACCCTGAAGCAGCTAAATCTCTCAGATGATCTAAAGACATTCTTAGCTCAAGGCTGGAGGAATGGCACAGCAGTTAAAGCCCTTGCTTTGCAAGCACAAGGCCCTGAGTTCGATTCCCCAGCACCACGTAAAGTTGGGCATGGTGGTATATGCCTGTAATCCTAGCACTGGAGAGGCCAAGACAGGAGGATCATTCTGAGTCCAAGTCCAGTTTGGGCTGTGCACAGTAAGTTCAGGACCAGCTGAGGCTATAGAGTGAGACTGTCTTAAAAAAAAGAAAAGAAAATGACGTTCTTTGTTCTTGAGTTGGTGGGAAGCTAGGGATTCTGCTTTTATATCTTAAAAGGGTTACTTAGTAATTGCAGGAATGTTGCATATCAAAGGATTTGTCACAGGATGTTACATTAGATATAGATTATGATAGATGTGGCCATAAAAAAAGGGCTAAGCATTCCAGCCTCTCCACAGGTTCCCTGGTATCCAATTAGCTAATCACACTAGGCTCATTGTGAGTGAGGCTATTTTCAGGGAACTTCAGTTCTCCCAAGTGCTGGGATTACAGGTATGGACAACCATCCCACTGTTTATGAGGTTCTCGAGAATGAAGCCAGGGCTTTGGGCTTGTCAGGCCGGCACTCCAACCTCTGTGCTATTCCTCCAGCCCCATCTGGCCCTCAATTTATGGCTAGATTATTAGGCAAGCTAAAAACACAATTCTCTATTTCAAGTCATTGGTATTTGGGGTGTCTATTACTGATCAACACAGCCTCCTTGACAAAAATAGGATGACAAGCAGCCAGGGAGATTTTGGTTACAAATAAGGGAAAGCCACCAAAACTGGCGTAAATAACTCAGGCTTGGTTCGAGGCCACAACGAGCAACAGTGGCAGTGGAACTCGGTGTGGCCAGCTATAACGCATATACCATCGTGGCCCAGTGTCTTGGTCACTTTCATATGCTGGGACACAATACTCGACATCTACAACTTACGGGAGGAAAGGTTTATCTTGTTTAGAGGTCTCGGTCAATTCCTGACCAGGTGTCAATGGTGGGAAGGGTTTGGTAGAGCCCAGCTTCTCGCTTTACCCCAAGAAGAAGGATCAGGACTTTCTGGAAGAGGTGGAGCAAAAGTATATCCTTCTAGGCTACATCCTGGGCTGCCTATCACACCCTCAGGAATCTGCCCTCCTGACCAGCCCACCTCCTCACAGCACAGCAAAATCCATAGGAAACCCACAACAGACAAATACTTGAGACTTCAGAGGGACATTCCAGATCCAAATCATACCACTCTATCCCTAGCCCTCAAAAGATTTGTGTCTACCTTCTTATGAAAAATGTGTTTAGTCCCTCTCCAAGATTTCTTCTTTTTTTTTTTAAGACAGAGTTTTGCTTTGTAATCAAGGCTGGCCCTGAACTTACTATGTAGCCTAGGCTGGCCTTGAACTCAAGGCAAGTCTTCTGCCTCAGTCTCTTGAGTGCTGGGATCATAGCTGTGTGTTGCTATGCCTGGTTTATGTGGTGCTGGAGAGTCAAATGCAGGGTCTTGTAGATGCTAGGCAAGCATTTTAACCATTGATCTATACCCCTAGTCCCAGTCCATTTCTAAGAGTTGCCAAAGTCCTAAGAACTCCAACATTGCTAAAAAGTTCAAGTCTACATTCTCCTCTGAGACTCAAGGCAAACTGTTAGCTGTGAGGCCTTGTGAAAAATCAAAGAACAGTTAAATATTTCCTGTGGGTCTGACCTGAAGAGCCCCCTGAATAGCTGAGGACAGTGTGGCAATGGAGACACTGAAATGACCTCAGAGGACTCATGTCAGAGAACACAGTTCATTTCATTACGGGAAGCAAGAGCGCATATACAGAGTAAGAGGAGGGTCTTAGAGTCCACATTAGGCTTCATTCATCTAATCATCTCAAAAAAATAGAATTATAACCTTATATGGAATAGCGGAAGCATGCAGCAGGGCGGGGAGGAAAGCACTAGGCAGACATGCGAAGACCGGTATGTGCCTGGGTGAGCCTCAGGTGCAAAACAACCAGGAAGTCCTGGGAGCTCCGTGTGCTAAGCTCAGGTGTCCCAGATGAGAGCCAAGTATGCTTGTGTCCATCCCGAACCCTCCATAACCTCCAACATGTAATGGGACAGAGTAAATAACCTCATTCCTAAAGGGAGGCATAGGAAGATGGTAACTAATCCGGCCAAAGCAAGACTGAAAGCCTTCAGGGCAATATTAAATCCTGTAGTTCTGTTAAATTCTGCTGTTGTGTGACTAGCAGCTGGGCCACACTGTGGTGAGATGTGACCTTTAAAAGCCTTCAGTGGCCCCACCCCTATGGCAGTGCCTCTGACTGCAGTCTCCATGGTTTCTCTTTTGGGTTGGCTCCCCTCATAGAGGTGGGCTTCCTCTGCAGACCACCCACATCCCTGGCATCTCCACATTTCCCAGGTCTGCACTGCACCTTCAGCTCTCCTCTCACAACTTCACGCACAGCCCTCTCAGGGGCACACTGCCTGGCCTCCAAGGCCTACTTCTGAAATCTGGGTGAAAGGTTTCCTGATCCCACAACTCTGGCATTCTGCACGTCTGTAACTCCAGCCCCAGGAGAGTGAGGAGAGTGACACCAGGCTCTGCCACTGTCTTTTTTTCACCCCATTTTATTGATATGTATATGTGCAAAATTTAAGGTTTACAATGGAGTTGAGCCTTTTATGCACATATGTATCTTGTCAAGGTGACAAGGGCTTTCCCACTCTCCTTTTGTCCCTCCCCTTACCCTCCTCTCCCTCCCTCCTCCCCTACCCGACCCCCCTGTTTCACTTTTTCATTTTAAGTTCCATAGGAGTTGTGCTCTGGGACTCTCATATCAGAGAGACCATTTGATGTTTCACTTTCTGCTTCTGACTCACTTCACTAAGCATGATGTCCTCAAGTTTCTTCCATTTGCCTGTAAAAGCCTCCACATTGTTGGACTTTATAGATGCATAGTATTCCATTGTGTATAAATACCACAGTTTGTGTATCCACTGGTCTGTTGATGGGTATATTGGTGACCTCCATATTTTAGCTATTGTTAGTTGTGCTGCTATGAACATGGGTATACAAATATCTCTGTTGTGCGTTGTTTTGATCTCTTTTGGAAATATTCCCAGGAGGGGTGTCGCTGGATCGAAGGGGATATTTATTTCTAGTCTTTTCAGAGATCACCAAACTGCTTTCCAAAGGGGTTGTACAAATTTAAATTCCCACCAGCAGTGCAGGAGGGTTCCTTTCTCCCCACAGCCTCGCTAGCACTGATTACTACTTGACTTGCTGATATAGGCCATTCTCACTGGGGTGAGATGGTATCTTAGTGTTTTGATTTGCATTTCTCTTATGGCTAGAGATGTTGGACATCTTTTCATGTATCTATTGGCCTTTTGCATTTCTTCATGCGTGAACTATCTCTTCATTTCATTTGCCCACTTTTCAATAGGATCCTTTATTTTGGTAGGCTTACTTTTCTTCAGCTCCTTGTGTATTCCACTTATAAGCTTCTTATCTGTGATGTTGGTTCTGCCACTGTCTTGAACAGTAGGCTGCCCGCACTGAAGTGGGACTGCAGAGGACTCTGAGTTCTTAGATGCTGACCGCCTTGAGGAGTCACTTGCCTAGGTTGCCCTATAGGATCCCCTGAGGCTCTTTTTTCAAAGCAGCATTTTGCCTTTGCATGCAGGAATTGGTCAACAGTAGGATCTTGCTGCTTCCTGAGACGCCCTTAAGGCATCTTTCCTATAGTCCTGATGCAGAGTACTTCACTTTTTTTTTTTAAAGAAGAATGCTAAAAAGAATGTATTCTTTTTTAAAAAGAATACTCATCTCTTTAGCAACAATGTGCTGTTCAATGCCACTTTGCAGGCACTTTCATTCTGGTAAAACTCAAAACTTCTACATCTTTTTGCTCTGCTGGATTTTCTTTTTTTCCTCTTTCTGACTTTTAGTATAGAGCTGCCAAGTACTCATGACAGTCTGGACATTGGGTCTCCTCAAAATTTCTTCCACCAGATGAATGAGTCCACTGCCCTGGATCTCAGTTTTCAAAGTCTCAGGACAGGGCAAAATGCCAAAACATTCTCCTTTTTTGTCAAAATTATTCTTTTTATTGGTATGTATTTGCATTACATAGTAATAACATTCAGCTTGAGAAATGGGTGTTTCTACATGTTGCCTCTTGATGATTTTTACTTTCCCCTTCTTGTTCCCTCACCAGCTCCATTCCCTTTCCTTCTCTACAAGGTCTAGCCTCCTGTTGTCTTCCATCTCACTTTTACTTTGCTCTTTTACTTTTCTGTAGTTTGATAATTGTGACATTAAGTTGGATAAAGATGTAAGTGACTTCATTTTGTACTGCTCTGGTAAGTGTTATTTTAGGGCCAGCTAAGATAGGGCAAACGGTGTGCTGATGGTCCGTAAAAATTTGGTAGGGTCGTTGTAACACTAAACCAGATGCTAGGTTAGCACCCAGGAATAGCCCTGGGGCCTCCCTGGCCTTCCTGTAAACTTTGTGTGCTACCATAAATTTGTAACCCTAGGGCATTCTTGACACTCTCGTGAACTTTGGGTGTTGTGATGATTTCTAACCTTTAGGATCTATGGCCTTATTTCTCGCCTCTATATCTCACTCTTGATGCCTCGCTGGAGCCATGGTACATTGATGGGTAACACCATATCAACTCCCATCCATCTTTAACACACCTTCCAGAGACCAGACACAGATGGGCTAACAGACAGTTCAGCCCCATGTGGGCTCTTAAGCCCACTTTGTAATTGGCCATTTTCAAAAAACTCTAGTTTTGTGTGATTGGGTCCCGTCAAATGTAATTGACACCTTACAGATTTTAAGTGGTTGATATTGTTACTTTGGATACTATGTAATTGTGATTGGTTTTTGTCTAATAATGCTGTACCTATGTCACCTCCCCTTCCAAAACCCTATATCAACCCTCTGCTGTCCCGGCTCAGGGCCGTTCTCTGTATTCTCACCCTGAGAAGCAGGTTCAGTCCAGCCGTCAATAAAGATCCTTATCTTGCCTTAATTGGTTTATGGTGGGTTTGTTAAAAGTCGGCCTATAACAATAATCTCACATTAAAGAAACCTTGCAATGGTTAACTTACTGTGCCTCATTCATTCCACCAAGCATAAAAGACTCGAGGTACATCTATTGTCCTACAAATGACTCAAATTTATCTTTCTTCATGGCAGTGTAGTACTCTGTCATGTACATAACACCTACTCTTTACCCAGTCATCTGTCGATGGGCATGCTGGCTGCTTCCAAGACTTAGCTATCATAAGTTGTGCTGCTGTAACTATGGGCATACATATTGCATGTATCACTCTTGTTTGATGACTTTAACTCCTTTGGGAAGATACCAAGGAAATGGTTGTATGCATTTATAGTCCCACCAGAAATGTAGAAGCGTTTCTATTTCTCTACAACCTTGTCAGATTATTTTTTGAAACAGGGGCCTCTGAGACAGGATTGCACTCTGCAGTCTAAGGTGGTTCTGAAATGACTATGTAGCCCACACTGGCCTTGGGCTCAGAACAATCCTCCTGCCTCAGCCTCCTGAGTGCTGAGATTACAGGTGTGCACCACCACGCCAAGTTTATGCAGGGATAGGGAATTGAACTCGGGTGCTGAGTGCTTACTATTCTTCCAGCCCTGATTTTATTGTTTTTTGAGTCCTTGATACCAGCCACACTTGCTGGAGTTAGAGGGAACCATAGGGTTTTTTTTAAACTTCTTTTCTGAGGCTGAGTCTTACTCTGAAGGCCAGGCTGGTCCTGAAGTCACTGTGTAACTCAGACTGGTCTCAAACTCATGGCAATCCCCCTGCCTCGGCCTCCTGAGTCCTGGGATTATAGGAATGTTCCACTATGTCCATTTAATATGGTGTTGGGGAATTAAGTCAAGGGCCTGGAGCTTGCAAGGCAAGTGCTTTAACAACTTAGCTACACTCCCAGCCCATCAGTGTTAATTTGATTTGCATTTCTCTGATGGCTAAAGATGTTAAACATTTTTCATATGTTTATTGGCTGCTGAGACTTTTTCTGAGAAGTGCCTATTTATTTCAGTTACCTGTTTTTTGATTGGGTCTTTTGTTTTGGGGAGGTCTAATTTTTTTCAGCTCCTTGTATATTGTTGTGGTTAGGATCTGGAGTGTCGCCTAAAAGTCTCATGTATTTTAATGTTATGGATTGTCTATAGAACCATGTGATGTTGATGGATTGGGGTCTAGTCTGGAGGGGCGGATTACAGTTAAATTAGGATTAAAGGTGGGTAAGTTAGGATTAAAGGCATGTAAATTAGGATTAACGGTGTGTAGTGGCCACACCTTCCACACCTGGATGCAGGAGGGGCTAGTCACTGGGAGGAGACCTGGAAGGATATAGAAGCTGCATCCTGCCTGCCTTGAGGACAAGGACTGGGACTTGGACGGATCTCAACTTGCCTTCCTGTGCGTGATGTCCTGAGAAGCTGCCTCCACCTCTGTCTCTGCCAGGTACTTCCACTGCTGCCGGCCGCCCAAGTGGACTGTGACCTTCTGAAACTGCGAGCTAAATAAACCTTCCCTTTCCTAAATTTGTGGGTGTCAGGTATTGAGTCACAGCAACAAAAAGTAACTGAGACATACATGCTATATAATAGCCCTTTGTTCAAAGAGTAACACACAAGAATTTTTTTCCCATTCCACTTCTCTCTTCACTCTGTTGTTTTCTTTGCCATGCAGGTTTTATTATTATTATTAATAATTACTGTTGCTTTGTAATTGTTATGGTTTGGAGCTGGAGGATCCCTCAAATACTTAATGTATTTGAATATAGTGGGATTACAGACATGTGCCACCAAGCCTGGCTTTATGTGGTACTGAGAAGTAGAACTCAGGGCCTTGCACTTGCAAGTGCTTTAACCACTGTGCCATTCCTCCAGCCTTGATGCATATATGCTTATAACTATGAGCTCCTCCTGTGGGATTATTCCCTTTACTATCTGTCTTAGTTACTTTCTCAGAATACCCAAAACCTACACCTTTAGGGACAAAAGATTTATTTTAGCTCACAGTGCCAGAAGGTCCCAGTCCTTTATGGACAGGTGGCTGGGGATGGTAGAATCTCATGGTGGGGCCAGAGCTAGAGCCAGAGCTGGATCCAGAGTCTCACAGCATGGCAGAACAGAGCCACCTCTGGGAGCCAAGCAAAACACACCACATCCCTCCAGGTCAAGCCCTAAGCACCACTCCCTCCAGCCAGGCCTAACCTCCTGACTGTACACATCCACAAATTCATAAGGCTTTTGGGGGACATTCCAGATTCAAATCTAGTACCAGGATACAGTGTCTATCTATCTTTATCTCTTCTGCTCTGTTTTGGACTGAAATCTGCTGTGTCTGAGAATAGTATAGCGATTGCTGCTTGTTTTGAGGATCTAGTAGCATGGAGTATTAATTTCCACCATTCTACTTTCAGTCTGTGTCTTTTTGTGGCTGAA
>PVKB01007708.1:0-28981 GCA_004027205.1 Ctenodactylus gundi
CCCACTTTGCATGTCAGTTCTCAGCAGAGGGTGTGTTCAGTGGTTAGAGCATTTGCCTAGCACAAGCAAGGCCCTAGTTTAGGCAACCCAGCACCATATAAAAATTAGCCAAGGACAGGGGAGGGGTGCAGCTGAAGGAATATCACAGTGGTTAGAACACTTGCCAAGGCCCTGGGTGCGATTCTTTAGTACAACATAAACTGGGCATGGTACCACATGCCTATATAATCCCAGCACTCAGGAGGCTGAGGTAGGAAGATTGCCATGTGTTTGAGGCCATCCTGGGCTACCTAGTGAGTTCAGGAGTAGTCTGGACAACAGACCCAGACCCTGTCTCAAAAAAAAAAAAACCTGGTAACATGCCTACAATTCCATTACTGTGAAGGCAAAGGAAGATTGTTGTGAGTTCAAGGCTAGCCTGGCATACACAGTTCAGAACCAGCCTGAACCAGAGAATGAGATCCTGTCTCAAAAAAATGCCAGCTAAAACTTCTTGGTGATGAAAGAAAACGTAAAGGGTACATTGCTCAAGCTCAAGATGTTTTTTGGTTTGTTGGTTGGCTAGTTAGTTTTTTTGAGACAGGGTCTCACTCTGGAGCCCAGACTGGCCTTAAACTCAAGGCAGCCCTCCTGCTTCAGCCTCCTGAGTATTGGGCATACAGGCACATGCCAGCACACTTGGCTAACTTGTTTATGTGGTACTGGGAAACTGCACCCAGGGCCTTGGACATGCTAGGCAAGTGCTATAACCGCTGGTCAGTGCTCCCAGGCCCCAAGATCCAGATGTTATCCCCACTTTCCTGTCTGTTCCAGAGACGAGTTGTACTGCTGTCACAGGAAATGGATGCCGGATTAGAGGCTTGGCAGCTCAGACAGCAGGAGAAGTTGCAGGAAGAAGAAAGAAAACAAAAAAATGCTCTTAAGCCCAAAGGGACTTTACTGCAGAGTTCACCTCCAGGTCAATAAAATGCAACTCTTAGTTCTGCGTGTTGTGCATGTCTGTAATCCCAGTACTCGGGAGGCTGAGGCAGGAGGATTGCCATGACTTCACAGCCAGCCGGGGCTACATAGTGAGTTCAAGACCAGCCTGGACTAGAGGCAAGATCCTATCTCAGAAATAAAATGCAAGTCTTGTGTCTCCCTCGCCCCCCTTCTCGCTGGCTTTCTTTTCTATCACGTGGATATCTCATCCCAGCCAAAAACAGAACCTGTGTTCCCTGACTGCAGAGCACGAGAGCTCGGTGTGCCAGAACAGGCTGGTAGGCCAGACTCAGGGCCCTCACCCCTGGCTCTGTCTCAGTTCAGCGGAGTCTTGCTCTGGGACTTTCCCCACTCCTTTGCAGGCCGTAGGACTGGCCCGCCATGAGCAGGAGCTGGCTGCTGCGAGTGGGCAAAGTGGACTGCAGTCTTCCTGGGTTTAGCCGGCACCTAGGTCTGTAATTGCCTGTAGCTACAGATGGCTCAGCCATGTGCAGTTGGCATTTAACAAACGAATTAAGAAAGCTGTCCAGTTGAGATCTCCTTCTTGGCAAGTAATTGGCCTAGTTCCCCCAAAGGTTCAGATATGCGTCCATACTCCCTCTGGGAAGGCTGACATGGAAGAACCAAACTAGAGTGTTGCTTGTTCTGCCAAAGGCGTTTGGCGCTAGCAAGGTGTGGTGGCACACAGCTGTAATCCTAGCACTCTGATGGCTCGAGGCTGAGGCAGGAGGATCACAAGTTTGAGCCCAGCCTGGGCAACTTAGTGAGACCCTGCATGGTGCAAAATCGAAAGAACTCGACTGGGGATACAGCTTAGTGCAAAGGCTCAGCGTTCAATCCCCAGCGCTGGAGGGGAAAAAGATAGTGAATTCTGAGCGACTTCCGGAGGTTGACTGAAACTGTGTTTCCCCATCTGTACACAAGCTCAGGCCCCAAGGAGTCACTGGACTAGGTATCTCATTCCCACCGCACACCTACAAACCGGAAGCGGCGCGGGACCTGGGAATCCTGCCTCCTTCCTGACCCCCAGCCCTCCGGTGGATTCGGGGGACAAAAGACCATTGTTCCCCTTCCAGGGCTGCGCTGGGCGGCACAGGCGTCCACCTTTGTGCCGCCCGTGTGTGGCCGTTTCTGGAGCTTCCCACCTGCCCCCTTTGTACTCTCTGCTCGCCTTCCCTCCTTTCCTTCCCCACGGCCTCCTTCCTCTCCCTGACCAGATGCAATTCTTAGATCTTAGATTTCGCTGATGGTCGAGTTTTCCGTCTCCCACACCTTTCCTGCTCTGTTGTGCTGTTCTCTGCGTTCCCAGATCTCTTTCTCCGCCTCTCCCTGCTGGTCAGTCTCCATCAGCTGCAGCCTGCGGCCCCCCCACCCCCCCCACCCCAATTCTCGGCACACCTCGCCTTTGCTCTCGGCGTGCGCGTGGGCCTGGAAGGTTTACTCTTTAAGGAATTGCCTTGTTTGCCAGTGTAGAGGCAGAATGAAACCAAGACCTCACGCCCAGTCCCTTCCTCCTTTCCAACAGTTCTGATTTGTTTTTTCCCTGGATTCCACGGCCTCGTGCCCCTTCCTTACGCAGCCAGTTGTAATTTACGGGAAAGCCAGATTGCGAAGGACAGTAAGGCCACCACATTCGCCTTTCTACAAGTGTCTGCCCCAGATCCAGTGTAGTTGTGGAGCCTGTTAAGCCGGATTTTGTTAACAGTTGATGTTCGGGGAAGATGTGACTGTTAACAGGTCCCAGCAGACAACCTCCTAACTTAGTAAATACCCGTGCTCCGGCCCGCTAACGCTGCTTATGGGCATAGAGACCCCCGCACGTCCCCCTACTGCCCCAGACCCTGAGCTCCTCGTGAGCCCGGGCCACCCAGCCGCCTAGTACTACTCCCCACTCCTTTTAAAGTGAGATATGCTGAATACCACAGAAATCAAGCCACCCACAATACGCTTGGGGGAGAGTCTCCCACATCCCGTCCCCCGAGTCCCACCAGGGCCCCCAGTTGTCCACTGTGACCTCGAACCCTGCAGATGGCAGCCGGCACCACAGAAAGGCAACTTTGACTTTTCTTCCTCCCCCGCCAGCGCGCGGCTGTAATTGGATTCAGGCACTACGTCCCCACCAGGAAAGGAGGGCTCTGGGCGGGAGCGGAGGAGAGGCTGCGGGAGATGGGAGGGACTACGCGGAGAGCGCAGGGCTCCCAGCCCAGTTCGCCGACTAAGCAGAAGAACAATCAAAAAAACGGGAGAGAGAAGAGCGAGCAGGCACTCTCAGGGCCGGTCCTCCCGCCTCCAGGCCCGCGGCGCTCCAGGAATCGGACTCCGCGCCGGCCGGAGACAAAGGCGACCCCGGCTGTGGGCCCGGCCGCCCGGCGTCCCGGACCATGCCCGCCGCCCCCCGGCCCTCCCGCGGCCGCCTGCTGCCCTTGCTGGCGCTCGGCGCGGCGCTCGCCTCCCTCGGCTCGGCCCAGAGCAGCAGCTTCAGCCCCGAAGTAAGTGCGCTCCGCCGGCCCGGGCGCGAGCCGGGGCGAGCCGGGTCTCGGCCGGCACCGCGGGACCCTGGGCTCCCGCCGCCCGCCTCCGGTCCCTGCCCACGGCCCCTTCCCTCGGGGAGCCCTTCCCGCCGGCCGGCGCCGCCGCGTCCCCTGCGCTCGCTCGGCCGGGGACCGCCGGAGCCTGGCGAACCTCGGGACTCCCGCCCGCGCCGTCCGGGCCCCTTGTCACGTGCCAGAGTTGGTTTCCTCAACTTTCCAGCGCGCTCTGCACCGACGCCGCGGCCCGATGGGGCCGGGGGTGGACGGCCCGGCACCCCGTAACCCTCAGCGGACCTCCGCGGGCCGCAGCCCCGAGTCCCCGGCGTCCAGGAACGTGGCGCTGGCCGCCCTGCCGTACACACAAAGCTCTCCTCGTGAGCAGGGGGCTCGGCCCGGCCACCTCCTCCCTGTCCCCACCCCCTTGGGCGCCTTCAGGCCCTTTTTGTTGTTAATTGTTTTTCCGCGTTAATTGCACGGCAGCTGCGGGTGTTGCACCGCAGCGGGGAGAGGGTCTGGCCCCGGGCGCCCTCGCGTGACTGCCCTGACTCTGGCGCCCCCCACCCCCATCCCTGCCCCTTCCCTGACCGTGGCCCACTGGGCGCTGGAGGAAGCCGCGTGGGAGTCGGCTAAGAAAGTTTTTCCTTTCTCTGTCTTTTATTTTGGGGTGAAGGTGGGAGACGGATTTAATCAGCTTCTTATTTTGGGCCGTCCCAGCCCACTCAGCCGGCAAGGGCCTGGGTGCGGCTGGGAGGGGCCGGGAAGGGCCAGGAAGGGGGATGGGAGCGGGGCTTGGCTCCCTGCACCCTGGTCCCCGGTCCCAACCCTGGAAGAAACCTCTCCGGAAGAAACCTGCTTCTCCGGCCCTGAAGGGATCTGGGGCTGCACCAGAAGTGTGGCCACAGGATGGTGCCTTAGGGCCCAAGGACGAGAAAGAGTACAAATCTGCCCCGGGGGCCGAGGCAAATCTTGGTGGCCCTGGAGGCAGGAAGCATCCTCTGTCCCGGCCGACAGCCCTCTTCTGAGCCTGAAAGGGAATGCTAACAAAGGGGCCCGGGCTTCTGGGGGGGCTGCCCACTGCCACCCTTACCAGCCTTCTTTTCCCCCCCCCACCCCCCCGCTAGGCCCCCTAGGGGAAAGGCAGCAGTCCTGGCTCCCTCTTAAGTGGGTCATGGGACATCTCAGTGCCAGAACCACTATTTGCTCCTGGGCCGTGGACGTGTGGGAGGTTGACAAAGGGAGGGGCAGGATCCGAATCTTAAGATCTAGGGCCTTCCGTGGTGCTGGAGATCCCCCACCCTCTGGGGACTCCCAAGGTGAGAGGTATGTCCTGGACTTTGCCCCTCTCATTCATCAGGACAGCCAGCCAACCAAGTCCCGCGACCCAACATAGTTGCCCCCTCTCCGGGCCAATCTAGAGGGAGAGCTGGTGGCTCAGGCCTCAGGCAGCCAGGTCCCTCCTGCCAGGCCTCCACAGCTCCAGCACAACCCTCCTTCCCTAGGCCTGTCTGGCGCTCAGCCCTCCCCCCTGCTCGGCCGCAGACACAAGAGTCCTGTCTTCTGTGGTTCCGACCTCATAGTCTCTGTGGTTCCTTTGCTCACAGAGCCTGCCCCTGAGACTTGGAGGGATGAGACTTGCCCAGGCCAGGGAGGAGGAGAGGGACGCTCTCTTTAGTTCAGGGAAGTCCCATTTATGAGTAAGCCTCCAGTTCTCTCTGGAGGGGACGGGGAAGGGGTCGTGGGTGTAAATATTTAGGTCTGCCTACCTCTTGACTCACGGGAGAGGGTTTGTCCCAGAGCTCACAGATGCACATGCCCCTCACCTCTCTGTCATCCTCCCACTTGTCGTCCTGCCCTGGGAGTGTTCACCTCAGATTCATTTTCTGCAGGTCAGGGCATCAGGCCTTAGTCCTCCTGACTTTGAAATCCAAGGGGCGGCCTCTCCCATCCTTCCCCGATTTGAGAAGCACACGCTCTCCTGCAGGGGTCCGAAGCCTGGTGTGCGTGTACCCTGCAGGTGCGGCTAGGGATAAAGGGAGTTTCTGCATGCTTGGGGACAGGCTGCGGCAGGCCTCCTGAGGGCATAGGCAATGGCATCAGGTAGCACAGGTTAGGGCAAGCCTGCAGCTCCCAGAGATCAGCCCCGAATGGGAGCACCCTAGTCAGCTTCCTGATGGCACACCAGAGGTTAAGCCTCTGTACCCACAAGTTGTGCAGCTCAAAACCAGGTGGTGCTGGGGTGGTTTGGGCCAGGCCTGCTGACTGGGGAAAGGCCGAGTTGTTTGTGCCTCCAGCCTAACTTTTTCAGCCTGGGGGTCACTTCCCAGAACTATGTTGCAATTCTTGCCCCTGCGGGCTCAGGTCCCTAGTCAGCTGCTCCTGAATCACCCCGAAACCCAGTACAAGGAGAGCATTGCTCCACCACCAGGGCCAGGGCTCAAGTCAAAGGACCACGTGGAAGTCTATGCTGTGACCAGGAGGATATGCAGCACCCAGCTGCGCCTTACCCCTCTCCCCTCGCGACACCCCATCCAGCCACTGCAGCCCCTCTGGACCCCTTAAGGAGGGAAAGTTGGGGCTGTCGGGGACATGTCTCCCCATAAAACAACCCAAGCGTCTTCACGTTCCACACATAACTTGGCTTGTTTTATATTTTCAGGGATTAGGAAAGTACCCCATTGTTCCTTCAATGAAGGTTGATGTTTTCCTCAGCAGGGCTGTTGAAACGTGCACCTCAATAAAGCACCAACAACCTAACTTTAATTTAGGGCAATTTACCAGCCTTTATATATGTACATGCTATCTATATTTGGGGGGTGATATTGAAGATGGAGAACAAACCTTTATGAAATAGACTATGTCAGTCAGCGCTGGAAGAATAGCTCAGTGGTTAGAGTACTTGCCTAGCAAGCACAAGGCCCTAGGTTTGATTCCCTAGCATCACATAAGCCAGGCGTGGTGGTGCACACATAATCCCAGCACTCAGGAGAGTTGTTGTGAGTTTGAGGCCAGCCTGGAGTGAGACACTGTCTCAAAAGGAAAAAGTCTATGCCCATCAGTAAGGCCCCGTTCCCACCCCTGTCGCCTGCTTCCTCCACTGAGAGCCGTAAGTGGTCCCCAGAATAGATGGTGCTTGAGTGGGAGCAGTGACTGGAGAGGACCCCTGATACCTCCTCGTGCCCCAGGCCCCTGTCAGCAGCCTGCCTCATTTCTTATTTGCTATTCCCCTTTTGCTCTGAGGATGCTAGAGGCACGGCACCCCTGTCCTAGGGAAGCACCTCGTTGGACACAAAAATAAGGCCCTGACCCACCCTCATGCCAGTCCTGGGCACAGCCCATGTGCCATAGGCTGTATTTGGAAGAACACTGGCAGGAGAAAAGTGTTGAGAGGAATCAGCCCCACAGACATCGTAGAACTCTATAAGCTGCCAAGGCTGTCACTCTCGAGAAGGCTACAGGCAGTGTGGAGCAGTGGCCACTGGTCCCATCTGCGAGCACAGTCCTAAGAGGACAAGCAGACTGGGGCCTGGGCCAGAGCAGCCTGGGAGTTCCTCCAGACCCCCTGCCAGAGCCAGGCTGGGAGTACACCGCCCTTTTGTCACCAAGCCAGGGGTCTGTGCCAGGGGCGGCTCGAAGGCAGATCCACCCCGGGGCCAAGTGGGATCGCTCTGAGCCACACTCTCCTCCCCGCAGGCCTGGCTGCAGCAGTATGGCTACCTGCCTCCCGGGAACCTGCGTACCCACACTCAGCGCTCACCGCAGTCCCTTTCAGACGCAATCGCTGCCATGCAGAGGTTCTACGGCTTGCAAGTGACAGGGAAGCCTGATGAGGAAACCATGAAGTAAGTCCTCCACCCGGCAGGAGTTCTGCAAGCGCCCACCCATACCGCGAGCACCAGGATGCCACCGAAGGCCCGGCTCCCCCCAGCATCTGTCACGTGCTCATTCCTGGCCCTCTCAGATTCACCCTGAGGTCATAGCTCTGGCCTCTCCCAACGTGAACACACTGCGCCTCACCCTGAGGGACGCCGGGGCCCGAGGCTAGCATCCAGGGCCTGCCTCGGGCTTTGACCCCTCTCTTGGAGACCTTTATCTTTTACACTGACGTCCACCCTCCTGCTCCAGGGCTATGAAGCGCCCCCGCTGCGGTGTTCCGGACAAGTTTGGGGCTGGGATCAAGGCCAACGTCCGAAGGAAGCGCTATGCCATCCAGGGCCTCAAGTGGCAGCATAATGAGATCACTTTCTGGTGAGTCTAGCGGGCCACACCCCCCCCACCCGTGGTCCCGGTCCCTCCATTCCTGGGATGAGTACTGGGCCCTGGGGAAGACAATGGCCGTCATCCTGGAGAGGGTGTGCCCCGTAGTAGCCTGGGGATCCCTTAAGCCTTCTGTTCCTGGGCTGAGGCATTATTCATGAAGTAGCAGGAGGAACAGGCTGGGCAGTAGCATCAGTTTGGGGGTGCAGCAAGAAGAGTTTTCCCCCTTGTTATCTGAACGCAACCCCTGCTCTTCCCCTCATGGCTGGACCCCAGCATCCAGAATTACACGCCCAAGGTGGGCGAGTATGCCACGTACGAGGCGATTCGCAAGGCCTTCCGTGTATGGGAGAGCGCCGTACCGCTGCGTTTCCGTGAAGTGCCCTATTCCTTCATCCGCGAGGGCCACGAGAAGCAGGCCGACATCATGATCTTTTTTGCTGAGAGTTTCCACGGGGACAGCTCGCCCTTTGATGGCGAGGGTGGCTTCCTGGCCCATGCCTACTTCCCGGGCCCCAGCATTGGAGGGGACACTCATTTTGACTCTGCTGAGCCCTGGACTGTGGGGAATGAGGATCTAAATGGTGAGTGAGGGGACCCTGGGTCCCAAACTGGGGAGAATTGGCAGTCATCTGTGAAGAGATTCTCTTTCCTTCCCAAAATCCGGGGCTAGAAGGGACCACAAAAGATTTTGTAGTCTGACTTCTAATAAAAGCAGGAAGTCAGTGTTGAGCTTTTTAGATCTGGTTCCTTCTTACCCACCTTTCCAGGCAAACGCCATGTCTGGCTCATGGGAGAAACTGAGGCCCACAGAAAGCCTTAGTTTCCCTTACCACAGGTCTTCGGGGGACTGGGACTCTCATTCCTCCCAGACTAGATTTGTACCTATATGCCAGCTAGGAAATCAGACCTCAGAATTTCGTCACTTTGGGTGGAAAACGTGACCAGTAGGCTTGTGTACTCTGAAGCCCTCTGGTGGGGAACCCTGGGGGGAGGGGGATCCAGGCTGCCGCCTCACCATCCCTGTGCCCCCAGGAAATGATGTCTTCCTGGTGGCTGTGCATGAACTGGGCCATGCACTGGGCCTGGAGCATTCCAATGACCCTTCGGCCATCATGGCGCCCTTTTACCAGTGGATGGACACAGAGAACTTCGTGCTGCCCGATGATGACCTCCGGGGCATCCAGCAACTTTACGGCAAGTAATCTATGCCACACCTGCTCCTTCGCTGATTCTTATCCCCTCCTGGTCTCTGGTTGGTACAGTTTCCCTTTCTCTTGCCCTGTAGTCTGTAGGCACACATGCACATGTGTATACACACACATACACACACAACAACAATTTATCGTACCTTCTTTAAACAAACCTTCTTCTGCCCAAGGCCCTGGGTTGGATTCCCCAGCACCACATTAGCCAGGCATGGTGACATGTCTATGATCCCAGCACTGGGGAGGTTGAGGCAGGATTGCCATGAGTTCGAAGCCAGCTTGAGGTCCATAGTGAGCTCAGAAGGAGCCTGGACTACAGAGTGAGATCCTGCCTCAAAAACAAAAACAGAAGTGCTAGAGAAATGGCACAGCAGTTAAAGCACTTGCCTAGCAGACATAAGGCCCTGAGTTTGATTCCCCAGCACCACCTGAACTGGGCGTGTTGGCGCACGCCTGTAATCCCAGCACTGGGAGGCTGAGACAAGAGGATTGCCATGAGTCCAAGCCCAGCCTGAGCTCCATAGTGAGTTCTGGACCACCCTGGGCTACAGATTAAGACACTGTCTCAAAAATAAACAAACAAATAAATAAAAACAACCCACCTTCTCTGTCTCTGTCACCTTCCAGTCAGTTCTGTCAGCCTGTCCCAGGGATCCGCCTGCACTTTTCTGAAGATGCTCTCTGCCCATCTTTCTGTTTTTCCATCCTCTCCTCCCCCAAGTCTGAAGTACCCCTCTTGTTGTGTCTTCCAGGGAGTAAGTCAGGGTCACCCACTAAGATACCCCCTCAACCCAGGGTTACCTCCTGGCCTTCTTTTCCTGATAAACCCAAAAATCCCACCTATGGGCCCAACATCTGTGACGGGAACTTTGACACCGTAGCCATGTTCCGAGGGGAGATGTTTGTCTTTAAGGTGAGAGGAAGAAGTGGGCTGGCTGGGTGGCACTGGGGGTTGCGTGGCAGGGAGGATGGGTGGAGCAGCACCAGGAGGACTGACAGCCAGCGTCAGGGAGGAAGAAGACTGAGCCCCAAGACTTACCATGCTTTTTCCACGTTGACGGGCTTCTAGGAGCGCTGGTTCTGGCGGGTAAGCCATAAACAAGTAATGGATGGCTACCCGATGCCCATTGGCCAGTTCTGGAGGGGACTGCCGGCCTCTGTCAACACTGCCTATGAGAGGAAGGACGGCAAATTTGTCTTCTTCAAAGGTAACCAGGAGCTCACCCCACCTTGGGAGTAGGGACAACCTCCCTGATTCCACTTGACTACTCCAAAGACTTGGGTCCAAGTGGAACCTGGATTCTGCCCTCTGTCTCCTTCACAGGGGAAAAGCATTGGGTGTTTAAGGAGGACGCCCTGGAACCTGGCTACCCCAAGCACATCCGAGAGCTGGGCCGGGGCCTGCCTACTGACAAGATCGACGCCGCCGTCTACTGGATGTCTACTGGAAAGACCTACTTCTTCCGGGGAAACAAGTAAGCGAGCCCTCAACCCTCGGAAGCCACTACAACTTCCACCTCTAAATTCAGGAGAAAGACCCTCTTTTCCCCCTAAGTATTTCCCCAGAGCAGGTGCTGGCTGAGCCTTGCTGTTGCCTAGCAATGGGCTGCCCCCACAGGGTGCTACATGGGTAGGGTGTGACCAGGGTCATGGTCTCAGACCTGGTCAGTTGATGCCCCTTGCTCCTAGCGCCCCGAGCACTGTCATTATGTCCCGTTGGTGGCTCCTGGCAGCTTGGGCCCTCCCTTCCACCTCCTCCTTCCGCCACCTCAGCGGCAGGCCATCATTATTCACAACCCCAGTCTGCCACCGTGGCCACAGTTGCCCTTTGCTGGAGCGCTCCCTCCTGTGTCCTATGACCTTCTGAGGACATGCCGACGTCTAGCCATTTCCCTCCCACAGGTACTACGGGTTCAATGAAGAGTACAGGACAGTAGACGGCAACTACCCCCAAAGCATCAAAGTCTGGGAAGGGATCCCCGACTCTCCCAGAGGCGCATTCGTGGGCAGCAGTGGAGGTGAGTGCAGCCAGGGGAGGTATCCGTGAGAGGAGGATGGGAGCGGAGGATGGGGATAAGGGGTAAGAGGGGCTGGAGAAGTAGCACAGCGGTTAAAGCGCTTGCCTAGCAAATGCAATGCCCTGGGTTTGATTCCCCAGCATCACCTGAGCCGGGTGTGGCGGCGCACACCTGTAATCCCCGCACTCAGGAGTCTGAGGCAAGAGGACTGCTGTGAGTCCAAGGCCAGCCTGGGCTCCATAGTGAGTTCAGGACCAGCCTGGGCTACAGAGCAAGACTCTGTCTCCAAAAAAAGAAAAAAGAAAGAAAGAAAAAGAAAGGAAGAAAGCTTTGGGTAGAGGCCAGGCCTGGTGGTACACACCTGATCCTGGCACCCTGGGGGGCTGAGGCAGGAGGATAACACTTTCAAGCCCAGCTCAGGCAACTTAGTGACATGACGAGACACTGTCTCAACACAAGCAAAACAAAAAAAGAAACCAGTCATTACGCGGGGATGGGGATGTGGCTTAGCGGTTAAAGCAGTAGCCTAGCGAGCCGATTCCCCAGCACCACATGAACTTGACATGGTGGTCCATGACTGTCATCCCAACACCTGCGAGGCTGAGGCAGGAGGAACTCAAGGGACCAACTTAGCAAGACTCTGTCTCAAAAGAAAATAAAGGGGGCTGGACATAGCTAAGTGCCATGACCTCCAAGTTTGACTCTAAAGGAAAAACGAAAAGTGTGAGATCTGAGCAGAGCCCGCTGACTCTCGCGCTAACCGTGTGTCCCTCCGTTCCCTCCTCCCTGGGCCCGGGCTGGACTTGGCCCTCTCGTGTCTCGTCCTTCTGGTCCTCCAGTCTTCAGTTACTTCTACAAGGATAATAAATACTGGAAATTCAATAATGACAAGCTGAAGGTGGAGCCGGGCTACCCCAGGTCGGCCCTGCGGGACTGGATGGGCTGCCCGCAGTCGGGGGCCCAGCCGGACGAGGGGACCGAGGAGAAGACGGAAGTGATCATCATCGAGGTGGACGAGGAGGGCGGCGGGGCCGTGAATGCGGCCGTGGTGGTGCTGCCCGTGCTGCTGCTGCTCCTGGTCCTGGCAGTGGGTCTCGCCATCTTCTTCTTCCGGCGCCACGGGACCCCCAAGCAGCTGCTGTACTGCCAGCGTTCCCTGCTGGACAAGGTCTGATCCCCGCCGCCCGCCCGCCCACGCCGACCACGAGGACTTGGCCTCTGAGGGCAGCTGCAGCGGGTGGTGGTGGTGGGTGGGCCGCCCCTGCCCATCCCGCGCCCCTTCCCCCGGCCTCCCTCCTCTGTCCCCCAGCTGGCCTTGCCCACTCTGGCCCCTGGCTTGCTTCCTTCCTAGATGGGTCCCTCAGGTCAGCACCGGAAGGGAGCCCCTCCAGCTTCTGGCCTTTGGGGCAGTCCTGTTGTTTGATGTGTGTCCAGCCCCATCTGAATGTTGTGGGGGCTCTGCGCTTGAAGGCAGGACCCTCAGACCTCACTGGTAAAGGTCGCATGGGGTCATCTGCTCCTTTTCCATTCCCTGATATACCTTCGACCTCTGAACTCTGACCTCAGGAGGCTCTGGGCACTCCAGCCCTGCAGGCCCTGGGTCACCCACTGGCAGCCTCCCAACCACTCTGGCTAAGAGGAACCTGCTCTTGGGGACAGAGACCCTGAAAGAGGTGAAGGAGTGGGTACTGCTCCTCCACCTGAGGACCTCGGAGGGAAATCCGAGAGGGTCTTGACGGCTTCAACAGTCACTTTCCTCTGCACCAAAGATCTGCCTCTGCCCGCCCGGCCCTGGAGAGCTTCCAGGGAAGGAGCCTGAGCCATTGAAGACTAAGTCGGGGCTGCAGAAACCTTTGGCAGCCCAACATTCAACGGAGTGTTAGCCCTGGATGGGAATTTCAAGATCGGGAAAGAAGCCAAAACCGGGGTGTGCCTGGAGTGGAGTGGGCCACCAGGAGACACCAGGGCTGGAGCCTGGGGACGTGCCTGAAGGCCGCCGAAGGGACCTACCTGAAAAGCCGAAAGCTGGGGCTGGGACCCAAGGCAGAGCAGTCAGAGTGGTCAGGGATGCAGATCAGCCGCAGTGGGTGGTTGGGGGCCCACCAGGCCACAGGGGCACCACGGGGTGGGCTGTGGCAACCAGGGAAGGGCTGTGAGGGAGACACGCTGCCTCCTCTTTGTCCCTTTCTCGCTGACCAGACAGCCTGGAAGAGATGGAAGCCACAGACAGGAATCAAGAAGGGACACATGCAGGGACTAGGGCCCCAAGGGCCTCCTGAGAGAGGCCACCGACTTGTGGGACCAGACATCCTCAGGGGCCTGGCAGCACTAGGGCTGCCCCACCGCTCCCGCTGGACACTGCCTGGTGGGCTCAGCCCCTCACTCCCCTGACACCCACCTGCCTTAGCCCGTCTTATGGGGTCCCACCCTCCATCTCCCCTACCCAGCCTACCCGTTTGAAGTCTCCTTCGGCCACCCATGGTGGTCATGGTACTGGGGACTTAGGAGAGTGAGACCCTTTGTTAAAGTGAGAGGAAAGGGATGTTGGGGGGTAGGGGTAGGGAAAATGGGGTGAACGGTGCTGGAAGTTCGGCTAAATTTCTGTCTTATTTGTTTGTTTTGTTTAATGTATATTTTTATTATTATAATTATTATATATGAATTCCACTCAAATTGTTCCTTTTTGTTAACGAGGGGCATGGGGAGGGGTGGGGGAGGGGGGCAGAGGCACCTGACCCCAGGAACCTGCGGGGCGGGGCTGGGTCAGTACCCTCTAAGGACATTTTTGACTTTTTTCAACCTTTCCACAAAGAATAAACTGTTTCACATTCTTTGTGTGGCTGTAGTTCTGTTTTGTGAGGGGGTACTTGGGATGTCGTTGAGTGAACACCGGAAAGGGGCAGAGCAGGCTTCATGAGCAGAGTTTTCCAAGAGGTGGGGGGTTTGGGTAAATTTTATAAAACAATATATTTATTCTTAATGAACTGCTGATGCACTAGAGCTAGGGGGCAGGGCATAGGCTATTGTGGGCTGGAAACAGAAACAAACCACTTACCCCCAGTCTTTCTTAAAAGGCTGGGGTGTATCTCAGTGGGGAGAGTGCTTGCCTAGCATGCACAAGACCCTGGGCTTAGTCCCCCAATGTCACGTACAGACATGGTGACACATGCCTAAAATCCCAGCACTGGGGAGGCTGAAGCAGGAGGATTGCTGTGAGTTTGAGGCCAGCCTGGGTTCCATAATGAGTCCAGGACCAGCCTGGACTACAGAGCAAGACACTGTCTCAATAAATAAACAAACAAGGTTGCCTAGCAAGCTCAAGGACCCAAGTTCGACTCCCCAGCACTGCATAATGCTGAACATGGTGGCACACACCTGTAATCCCAGCACTTGGGAGGCTGAGGCAGGAGAATTGCCCTGAGGTCAAGGCCAACCTGGGCTCATTAGTGAGTTCAGAACCACCTTGAACTACAGTGTGAGAACCCATATTAAAAAAAAAAAAAAACTACCCATGGGAGAACTTAAGCTGTTATTAAGGCAGAGTGTCAAAATCTTGATAATATCTCTTATGTGCTCCTGGTATTACAGTAACAAGTTAATGCTGTGTCAGAATTTTACTTGTCCTTTGAAACCCTATTTTGTTTTTACTGTTATTGTTTTTTTTTTTTTTTTTTTTTTGAGACAGGATCTCTCTCTGTAGTCCAGGTTAGTCCTGAACTCAATATGAAGCCCAGGCTGGCCTTGGACTCATGGCAATCCTCCTGCCTCAGGCTCCTTAGTGCTGTGATTACAGGTGTTTATCACCATCCCCAGCTTCTGTAGTGCTGGGGAGTCAAACTCAGGTGCTTAGCCCTTGCTGGCAAGCAATATGACCACTGGGCTACTCCTCCAGCCCACATCTCAGGAATTTAGTGAGACCTTATTTCAAATTAACAATAAGCAGGATGGGGAACGTATCTCAGAGGAAAGAGCCAATGTTCAATCCCCAGAACAGAAAAAAAGAAAAAAGAGGAGGAAGAAGAACTGGACTGGGATTAAAAACACAATCGAAGTCACCCAAGGTCACCCACTGGATGTTTATTCTTCTTTTCTTCCCAGCCTGTCACACCCAAAATCTAGTCAAGACACATCAAGTATATAAATCCACTGAGGGAGCTGAAGGAATGCCACAGGAGTTAAAGCATTAAAGCATTTGCCTTGCAAGCAGGAGGCCCTGAGTTCATTCCCAGCAGCACACAAGCTGGGTGTGCTGGTGCATGCCTGTAATCCCAGCACTTGGGAACCTGAGGCAGGAGGATTGCCATGAGTCCAAGTCCAGCCTGGGCTCCACAGTCAATTCAGGACCAACCTGGGCTACAGAGTGAACCCTGTCTCAAAAATAAATAAACAAATTCACTTAAAGCTTCCAGGTCAAGATGGTGGCCAAGTAATAGAGCTACACAATGTCTCCTCTTCCACCCACTTAAAAGATTGAGAATTTAGTCATAAAACACCTGTTGAATGTAGCTAGGACAGAGAGGAGTACCCCAACAACTGCAGGAGGCCACGGGAAGTTCAGAAATCCTGAAGTAAGATCAGATGTGGAGAAAAATAGCAGCCTACTCAGTGCGGTCCTGAGTTGCCAGCATCCACGGACCAGATACAAAGGAAAGCCCAGAGGCCAGAACTTTAGATTGAGGTAAGCACGAATTCAAAGTAGGAATCGTCAGTAGGTGGTAGCCCCAGCATGTGAAAAACAAACCTGCAACTAGTGCATACTCCAAATGCAGTGTGAGCACCCTCTAGAAAAGGCCTCCTGGAGCCCAGCTCAGAAGCAGCACTCCACAGCCATAATGAGCAATGATGTAAGCAGAGGCCATTTTTTAAAAAAAGAAGAAGAGCCTGAGACCGAACTGATTAGAGTAAAAGAAAACTCAGAAGAGCACATCAGGGCTTTTGAGGCCATCCTTAAACAGTGCCTAGGAAGAGACTGGCACAAGAGGCCGTTGCAGAGAGAAGAAAAAAGGCAGTCAAGCTCCTGCACAGCTTAGTGTAGCAGGACAACTCCTAGGGTGGAGAGCCCCGCCCTGGGGGAGGGAAGCCAGGACAGGCAGGAGAGCTTGGCTGAGGGGGTGGGGATGATCGCGGTACCTCAGAGGGCTGTTAGGTTCGCCCTCGCTCCCTACTCCCAGCACAGAACCAAGAGGAACTGAGGCTCCCACCACACTCTGTCATAGCCGTTCCAAGAAACCTCTAGGTTAAGCCTCCAAAAGTGAAGTCCCTCAACAACGGAAACATGGAGAGAATACAGGGCAACAGGACACCCACAGAGATGACTGAGAGCCCAGAAACCAACGTTATGGGCCCTGAAATAGTGGAACTCACAAGGAAGAAAGTCCAAAAGTAAATAAATGAGTCAAACAACCAGTTCAAACAAGATATTGTCAAAGAAACGCAAGCAATGATCAGCAGGCTTAAAGAGGATCTTACTAAGCAAATAGTGGGCCTAATGGAAACAAAGCTCACTGAGCATATTTAAGCCATAAATAAAAAGTTGGCTGAGGTAAATAAGGAAATACAAGATATAAAGGAACATTTTAATAGAGAAGTGGAAAATCTGAAAAGAAATTTAGGTGAAATTGAGGATATGAAAAATATATGTGACAGCAGGGGAAGACAACTAGAACACTGTGAGGACAGAATTTCAGAACTTGCAGACAAGGCTGAGGAAAAAAATAATATAATTAGGCATGACTCCAAAGTTAGAAATGAGCAAAGTAGCTGGATACAACAGCTGATGGATGACTCAAAGAGAACCAATCTCAGAATTATGGGTGTGGGAGAAAGAGCAGAAGACAGCACCGAAGGTATAAATAATTTATCTACTGCAAGAGTGCAAGAAAATTTCTCTAATCTAGAAAAAGAAATTAACTTCCAGGTTCAAAAAACTTACAGAATACAAAAAAAAACAAAAAAACAAAAAACTGAACCAACAATGAGACTCGCCATGACATATCATAATCAAAACCTCAGAAATACAGCATGAAAAGAAAATATTAAAAGCAGCAAGAGGAAAACAGACATTATTCTACCAAGGCAAACCCATTTGGATTACTTCAGATTTCTCAAGGCAAACTTTAAAGGGTAGGAGAGCCTGGAGCAAAATCTTTCAAGCTTTAATAGACAGCAAGTGTCAACCAGGTTGTTGTATCCAGAAAAATTATTCCTAAAAATTGAAGAAGTAAAAATTTTTTATGACCAAGAATCCCTTAAGAAATTTGCAACCACTAGCCCAGCATTGCAGAAAGTACTTGGAGAAATCTTTGAGAGAAGCAAACAGACAGTCAGTATCAAAAACGAAAAAGAAACATAAAACACACAGGAAGGGAAACACCTAAAGAGAAAATGTAACAGAAAAAAATAGATTGGTATTTAAATCATTTGATTGATATTCTTCTAAAACAGTAACAACCGCCTCATAAAATCTGTGAACCTTCCCCCATAATTATTATTTTCAATAGCATGTAAGTTTACAAAATATAATAATTATATTCAACATGGGGAATTGATATAAAATCTTTAAAAATATGTATGCATGAAGTTAGGGATGGATAGGTAGTTAAAAGGATAAATCAAATCCGGCAAAATGTTAATAATTAGTGAAGTGTGAATAAACAATTTATGAAAGTTAAAAAATCTGAAATAACTAAGCATGTCACTCTATTGCTTTAAGTATAGTATACTTACGTGATACAGATTTAAATTAATTTAATGTAGCAAATTGATATAGACTTAAGCTTGTTTAATGTAGCAATTCACTTTTTTGATGTTGGATGTAAGTTTATCTTCTTTGAGAGAGACAGAGAGACAAGCAGCACCAAAAAAGATGGAGGAAAGGAAACATCTAAAGAGAAAGTGTAACAAAAAAATAGATTGGTATTTGAATCATTTGACATACTTCTAAAACTATACCACCTGTTTTATAAAATCTGTGAAATTTCCCCACATAATTGTGATTTGCAATAACACATTAGTTTGCAAAACAGAATAATTACATTCAACATGGGGAATTGATATAAAATCTTTTAAAAATATGTATGCACGAATTTATGGATGAATAGGTAGATAAAATGATAAACCAAATCTGGCAAAATATTAGTAATTAGTAAATGTGAGTGTGACTATTAGAGAGGTAATCAACTTGAGGTAATCAGGAGCCATCCCTGAATTAGGGTTTAGGAACCACACCTAGATTGGGACTTGAGAACCAGCCTGGATTACAGTGAGTGATTTGTGGGCCGGCCAATAAGGGAAGAACACCCACCCAGAAGTGGGAGGTTCAACTAAAACTTGAACTCCATAAAAGGAAAGAAAAAGAAGAGGTTGTTACAGCTTCTTTCTCTGGGAAAGCTCTCACCTTTGCAATTGTCTACCGACACTGACTCACTACACAACACAGATCTTCCTCACAGATTCATTCCAATCTCGACTTGCACCTGTCTTCCCATTGCTGATCTTCAGTCACCAATCTTCAGGCTCCAGTCTCTGTCATTGTTCTTTGAACAACCCTGATCCACAGCAGACTCTCGCCTCACTGGCTGTCCTGCAGTTCAGCACGGGAGTTCTACTTTGTGTCTGAGCAGTCATCGCACACTCCAGCTCTGGCACATCCAGGCTGCCATCTTGAACTATCTCTATCCTCGGGTTTGTGAGCCTTCCTAATAAATCCTTTTTGTTATAATTTCTATAAATTCTGCCTTTTAAAAGAACCCAAACTAATACAGTGAGTAGATAAGTTATGAATGTCAAAAAATTGTGAAATAACTAAGTATGCCATCATATCTGTTGCTTTAAGCATAGATTTAAGTTCATTTAATGTAATAACTCAATATAGACTTAAGTGCATTTATTGTAGCAATTCACTTATTCCTAAGAAAACTGGTTGATATGGTGATAACCTGAACATCTTTTGAATGTACATTTACCTTTCAGTACTCAGCTAAGGCATTTAAAATTTAACTTCTCTCTTTTTCTCACATTTTCTAGTCTTATGAATTACATTGTTACAGTTCTTCACTTATGAGGACTGGCGGATGAGATGAGGTTAAAGAATCTCAATAAAGATATAGGAAGATATAGGAAAAAAGAACTTTTGGCAAATATCCCAATAAAGGGCTCTGCTGGACTCAGTGAAAAGGCATCAAGATTTGGCCACTGCAGCTCATTCTAGGGGTGGGAAGCTGAGCTAAAGAGTGGTGATTTGAGTGTAAGGAATCAGACGCACAAGATTAAATATGTTAAGTATTGTATGATTTTTCTGATTCGGGAAACCCAGAATACAGGCATTCTATAGAACCACATGGTGTGATAGTAGGAGTTGGGGGGGGTGAGGAGAGTGTGGGCAGGCCAAAAATGGGAAGGCACTGTAAAGTTGATGTGATATATATGTGCACAAGATACTAAAGTTCATTGTAAACACTATTTATTGCATATGTATATTAATAAAATGGTGATAAAAAATAAACTCACTTAGCTCATAAAGTAAAGGTCAGGAGTTTCTGTTCTTAAGCACATTTAGAACACTCAAGAATGTTTTTAGGCTAAACATCTTAGCTCACCCACCTTAAAAAGGAAGGGGAACTGGGCTAAGGGTGTGGTTCAGCCTTTAAAGTGTTTGCCTAGCAATCCCAGGGCCTTGGGTTGATTCCCCAGTCCCACTTAAACCAAGCATGATGACGCACACCTGTAATCTCATTAATTCACTGGTGAGGCTGAGGCAGGAGGACTGTTGAGTTCACCAGGGCTACGCAGTGAGATTAGGCTCAGCCTAGACTATGGAACAAAACCTTGCCTCAAAAGAGACAGAAAGAGGGCTGGAGGAATGGCTCAGCAGTTAAAGAGGTTGCCTAGTAAGTGCTAAATACCTTTGTTTGATTCCCCAGCACCACATAAACTGGGCATAGTGGCGCACACCCATAATCCCTGCTCTCAGGAGGCTGAGACAGGAGGATTACCATGAGTCCAAGGCCAGCCTGAGCTCCATAGTGAGTTCAAGACCAGCCTGGGCTGCAGGGTGAGACCCTGTGTCAAAGAAATGCAGAAGGAAGACAGGAAACTATAAACTGGGCAGAACAACAGTCTAGGCCTGGCCTGGCTGCTGTAAAGTGGGCTATCCTTTGCCGTTTAGTGCTTTCATCCTTTCTGTGAGACGAGCTATCCTTGACAACTGTGCGAGAGCCGCCTGCCAGCTGCTGCCTCCATGGCGTGCCTCGCTTTCTAACAGCCCTCTGCTTTCCCTCCCGCATGGAGGCTGTGAACAACACAGCCACTCAGTCAAGATGACTAATGGTGACGTGAAGAAACCAAAGGGCAAGACACCTGCTTAAGGGACTTCTGTGTGCAGATGTGCAGGGAAGAACATGAGAAGAAAGACCCAGAGGTCCCTGTCAGCTCTGCAGAAGTGCTTGGAGAGGCCTGAGGTCTGGGAAGGAGAAGTCCAGATGGGATGAAATGGCAAAGGCGGTTAAAGGGGGCTCCGACTGAGAAATGAAGGACTGTGGGCCAGCGAAGGGAGGTAAGAAGAAAAATGACCCCAAAAGGCCACCATCTGGCGTCTCCCGATTCAGAACTGTGCCTCGAGGGGCTGGAGGAACACCACCACAGTAGAACACTTGCTCTGCAAGCACAAGATCTTGGATTCAATTGCCCAGCAGCACATAAACTGATAACCTGGTAACCTGAACATCTTTTGAATGTACAAACATTGACCTTTCAGTACTCAGCAAAGGTGGCCTGTAATCCCAGCACTCAGGAGGCTAGAACAAGAGGATTGCTGTGAGTTTGAGGCCAGCCTGTGTTACAGAGCAAGACCCTTTCTCAAATAAATAAATAAATAAATTCATAAATAAATAGAATTGTGCCTCAAGACCAAATACACAAACCCGTGGATTTCTATTGACAATATGCAAAAAAGCTGGATGAGAAAACTCTACCACAAGACTCTTAGACCTAATACACAAATTCAGAGAAGCTGGAGGATATAAAATCAATACACAGAAATCAGTAGCATTTCTCTACAGCAACAACAAAAACAACAGAGAAAGACATCGAAAAAACAAACCCATCCATGGTCGTCGCAATGAAAATTAAATACACAGGAATCGACTTAACAAGGCAAGTAAAGGACTCTATACTGAAAACTTGAGTGTTCTTTAAAAAAGGAACCAGACAATTTCAGAAAATGGAAAGACATCCCCTGTTCCTGGATAGGCAGAACCAACACTGTCAAATGGCCATAATACCTAAACTGACAGATTCTACGCAATCCTAATTAAGACACTAAAAGCATCTTCTTTTCAGAACTAGAAAAAAAATCCAAAAATTTATATGAAACCACAAGAGGCCCAGAATAGCCCAAAACAATCCTAATCAACAAAACAAAAGCAGGAGGCACCATGATACCAGATATCAACTTATACACAGCAACATCACATGGTATTGGCACAAAAACAGACAGGTGGATCAATGGAATAAAACTGAGGATGCAGAGACATCCCTGAGCGCCTTCAGCCACCTAATCTTTGACAAAGGGGCCAAAAATACACACTGGAGTGAAGACAGCCTCTCTAACAAAGGGTGCTGGGAACATGGGCTAGGCGCGTGCAGACGAATGAAACTAGATGTACAACTTTCACCATGCACCAAACTCAAATCAAAATGGATCAGACTCAGACATTGAAATAGAAACACTGAACTTGTTGGAGGAAAAAGCAGGCAAAACCTTTGAAGACGTAGGCGTAGGCAAGGACTTCCTCAATAAAACACCCAAAGCACAAGAGATAACTCCAAGAACCGACAAATGGAACTATATGAAATTTAAAAGCTTCTGCACAGCAAAGGAAGCAATCAATAGGAGTCTGAAATGAATAAACGGTGCTCAGGAGAAGTCCAAATGGCCAATAAATACATGAAAAAATGTTCAACATCTTTAGCCATCAGAGAAATGTAAATTAAAACAATACCGAGGTTCCATCTAACACCAGTAAGAGTGGCTGCTATTAACTCAAAAAACAACAAATGCTGGTGAGGCTGTGGGGAAAAGGAGCCCTCCTACGTTGCTGGTGGGACTGCAAACTGATACAACCACTACGGAAAGCAGTGTGGAGATGCCTCCGAAAACTCTACATCACCATTCCATTTGACCCAACTCTGCCTCTTCTGGGTATCTGCCCCAAAGAGTTAACACCATCACACAATAGCGATACTTGCATACCCCTGTTTATAGCAGCATAATTTATAATAGCCAAATCTTGGAAGAAACCAATATGCCCGAGTACAGATGAGAGGATAAAGAAGATGTAGTATGTATACACAATGGAGTACTACTCTGCCACAAAGAAGGACAAATTTAAGTCATTTGTAGGAAAAAGGATGCACCTTGAGACCATTATTCTCGGGGAAATGAATCAGACCCAGAAAGTTAAATATCATGGTTCCTCTAATATGAGAAAACCAAGCCATGAAAAAGTAAGAGATATGGACAAAAGCAAGAAGATATGTTGTGGAGAGGGAGAGGGAAAGTGGGGGAATGAGAGGGTGGGATAAGGAAGGGGGTGGGATATGTACAAAAATCATAAACAGATAAAAGGCTAAAAAAATTGAAAAGGGACTGAAGGGATAGCTCAGTGGTAAAAACATTTGCCTAGCAAGCTCAGGACCCTGAGTTCAATTCAAGCTGGGTGTGGTGGTGTGTGGTGCAGAGGGAATAGAACCCAGCACCTTGAGTAAGCGAGGCAGGCATTCCACTCACGCTGAGCTACACCTCTATCCCCTGACATTTTTTTTTAACTCATCCAGTGGTGTCAATTCAGTGGGTCTTGACTAGAAACTCTGAGTCGCCAACTCTGTGTGTTTGTGTATCTTCTAATAAATAAATAAATAAAACAATAGAGACAAACTCTGATGTTGCTTGTATGGCCGGAGGCTGTGGATGCGGATGCTTCTGGAGGGGCTGTTGTTCAGGGCGCACACGGCGAAGCCAGGCCACTTGAAACTGCTGTAGACATCCACTTATTTCCAGGTTGTCTTGTTTTTACATATAGTGACATAGCATCCTGACACCACTGTGCTGTGGACAAAGGTGGGCAGCTGGCATAAGTGTCTGGATTTGCTTTTGTTGTTGTTGTTAAGTGCAGTCCACTCCACTTAAACTGGTTATTTTTTGTCTTTTCTTTCTTTCTTTTTTTTTTTTTTTGAGGCAGGGTTTCCATCCATATCCCAGTCCTGAATTCACTTTGGCGCCCAAGCTAGCCCGTAAACACATGGCACCCCTCCTGCCTCAGCCTCCTGAGTGCCAGAAGGCACCACATGGTCTGGTGCCACCATGCCCAGCACATGTGGTGCTGAGAAATTGAACCCAGGATCTTAAGATTGCTAGGCAAGCATTTTAATCCCTGAACTACACTCCCAACCGTCCATTGCCTCTTAAAAATAAAATTTAGGGTCTGGAGAAAAAGTTCAGTGGTTAGAATGCTTGCCTGGCAAGCTCAAGGCCCTGAATTCAACTCCCCAGTACTACAGAAGTGGGAGAGCACACCTGTAATCCCAGCACTCGGGAGGCTGAGGCAGAAGGATTGCCAGCCCAGGCTACGTAGTGAGAAGACCCTGTCTCAAGAGAGAGAGAGAAAAAAAAAGGATTGCCAAAGACAAGAGAGGAAGTAGTCTAGCTGATTCCACTTGGAAAATCTTTCTAACTTGCGTTCCCGTGCCACATGACCAAGCCACAGCTCCCAGTCTGCGTGGCCTGGGTATTTCCTTGAGCAAGCTCAACCTCAGACTGGGGCCTAGAAGGGCTCTTTGACCTGGGGCCTAGGCGCCTGGGCCTACGAAAGCTCTTCTGAATGGAGGCTGGTGCTGCTGCTGCTGCTGCCCAGGCAGGGGGAAACAGGAGAGAAGGAGATTGCCCTGCTTAGCCTCGGGCTGTCCCCTCCCGCCAGCTGCCCAGGAAAGGCAGGATGGCCAGGTTGGAAGGGCAGAATAACAAGCCTTTGTTTCCTTTTTCCTTAGAAACTGCTGCTCCAGACAGGGTTCCCAGGCTGCCGACCCACCCTTCCTCCAAAACCATCCTGAAGGGAGGCTCCGATCAGCTGCTGAGTCAGCTCAGCTGGGGAGAACACCCCCTTTCTTCACCCCTCTTCTCTTCCTGCCTGGGCCCGGCCCACCCTGGCTGGAGCCCAGGTCCCTCCGGCCCCACCTACGCCGCTACTCAGGGCCACTTGGTGTGATGGCTTTGGCAGAAGGGGTACCCCACCTTCCTGCCAGCCAGGAACCCTGACCCCGTGCCTGGCCTCCTGTGCCTCTCCTGCCAACAGCTGTTGGGCGGCCCCACCTCACCAGCTCACCACCCTCGCCAGAGGGGCCGAGACCTTAAGAAGGTGACATGGGGAACTCAGGGCACCCAGGGGTGGTGGGGCCCGCGCGCGTGGGGGAGCGCGAAGATGAGCTCATGGCCGCTCTGTGTTTTTGCGGTCCGCATCTGGAGGCAATTACAGATGTTATATCCAGTGGGAGCTCTGCAAAGCACAGCTGGAGCCAGCGAAGGAGCCCAGGGAGGGGGACTGCCAGAGGGAAGAGCAGGGGGAGCCTAGGGCTCCTGCCCGGAGTGCGGTTTCCCCATCACGAGGAAATTGTTTGGCTGTGATTCTGGAGTCACAAGATGCTCTCTGAAGCCAAGGGGGAGAGACGGGAGAAGAGGGCCAGAGACGGGGGACGCGGTGGATGACGGGCTTCACTAGGGACAGGGGTGCAGCTCAGCCAGACAGCGCTTGCCTGGCATGAGCAAGGCCTTGGGTCCAATTCCCAGTGCCACCAAAAAAAAAAAAAAAAAAAAAAGGCGCGTTGGAGGGTGAAGACTCCAGGGTCCTGCGCTTCTGCTGTGCCTGGGCCTGCCCGGCCTGCCCCATGAGGCTGCCCAGCTACGTGGGAGGCGCCTTTAGTGACCACAGGGCCCACCAGGCGAACCAAGGGCCAGGCTGGGGCGCGGGGAGGCAGGGGTCCCCTGGCTCTGCGAATCTGCTCTCATTGGCTGAGTTGTCCGTTGGGCCTGACCCAGTTTCTATGGTTCCAAGTTCCTGTATTCGAAAGCAGCACATGTGAGCTGGAGCAGCCAGGAGGTCTGGGCAGCACCCAAGGGAAGGGAAGGAAAGCTGCCCTGGCCTGGGGGCGAGCGCCCAGAGGAGGGGAGGCATCTGCCCACCGCGCACCCCACATCTGGAGAGCGCGGACTCCCTTGCCAGCCTCCCCTCTTTCAGGGTTCCTGCCGCCAGCTGGGCCTGCGTCTCCAGGAGTGCCAGCCAGGCGCTGGGTCAGCAGGCTGAGAGACAGGATCCAAGGAGAGCCGCGCCCTTTGGAGGAGGAAGCCTGGGCACCCACAGTGCGGCCACCCTGCCAAGGCTTCCCCGTCCCCCCTCCACACGCCTCTCCCCCCATCTGGCAGGTTCCCAGTCTTCTATTCTCCTCTGTATGTTCCCTTGCTTAAGCCGGGTGTGGTGGTGCACACCTGTAATCCCAGAACTCAGGAGGCTGAGGCAGGAGGATTGCTCTGAGTTCAAGGCCAGCCTGGCCTCCATAGTGAATTCAGGACCAGCCTGGAATACAGACAAGACCCTGTATCAAACACACACACACACACACACACACACACACACACACACACACACTCACTCACTTTCTCTTTTCCGCAAAAGGGTAGCGAGCATATGCTGAGTCCCTGTTTTACAGATAAAGAAACTGAGGACCAGAAAGATAAATGACTTTCTCAAGATCTTGATACTCCAAATTTTCTTTTTTTAGTGGTTGTACTGATTTTATTGCTTGTACTAGGCCATTTTATCTTCTTCGCACTCAATCAAAAAAAAAAAAGCAAAAATATGTCCTGAAGAAAAAAAATGTCCTCATTGCTATTCATAGTACAAAGGGTGGCTGCACCTTGCAGGCTGGAGCCCTGCACAGGGCAAGTACATCGTGGCTCGTGGGGCTCAATGGGCCACTCTGATTCTGATCCACAGAAGACGATCTCATCCTACCAGAACACAGACCAGCTCCAGGGCAGCTGCGACAGACAGCCATTTCTGTGGGTCCTCGGATCACACTAGGCAAGAACCGTCCTCAAGCAAGGATCTAGCTATCGATCTGAATAAACTGTATATCTGCAGGCTCTTTCTCTACTATCAGGGGGAAAGAAGACCCCTTCTTTGGGTCTTAGAGAAAGTATGATCACGGTCTAAGGATTTCTGGCTTGACGCTGCGTTGTTACAATGTAGACAAAGTACATATTAAAACCACAGGCCAATTAAGAAACTTGCACAACTTTAATCAATTCTGCAAAGAATGGGGCAAGTTCATTTTCTGAGTTGGCAATCAGTCCCGTATTGGCACAGCTGCTGGCTATGAAGCCCACCGCCCAAGGTAAATGACTGAATTGAACCACCTGGCAGGTATTTTAGGAACAGATGATGCTCGTATTTTTTTAAAGTCCAAGTTTGCTCCCTTGGTCGGTTGCCAGGGCAAAAGCAGGTAAGAAACCTGACCTCAGAGCACTCTCAGGAGCATGATCGTTGGCCACTTTAATGACAGGGTCCCCACGCCTATCTGACACAACGGTCGCATGAAGTCTTTCAACACTTGGTAACTTCTTACACAGGAATCGCTTTAGGTCATCCGCCATGATGAGCCCAAGTCTCCAGGCCTGGACTGCTTGGCTGTCGGGTATCTTCCAAACGTTTCAGCAACAGCTTGTAAGACAGATCTCTCTGTAAGCCACTGTCACATGATTTGTGACCTCATCTGCGTTCCAGGAAACACTTCCTGTAAGCCTTGGAACTGGAGTGACCAGGGACTTCCAGGGAAGCTGGGTGGAAAGGTTGGGCACGCGGCCAGCTGCCCCTTGCCAATTTTTGCCATTTTTTTTTTCCCTGAAAGAGGGTCTGCAGCCCAGGCTGGTCCTGTATTCACTATGGAGCCTGGGCTGGCCTCAGACTCATGGCAATCCTCCTGCCTCAGCCTTTTGAAGGCTGGGATTGCAATTCACACCCGATTCTGTTACTCCACATTTACTGATTCATTTTGTGGCACTGTGGACTGAGCTCTGGGTCTTCCTGCTAAGCTAATCCCCAGCCCATTTTTTTAGGGTTTCCTTGGTTTGGTTATTGTTTTGTTATTTTGAGACACGATCTCACTCCGTTGTTCAGGTTGGTCCTGAACATACTGTATCTCCCAGGCTGGCCTCGAACACAGCAATCCTCCTGCCTCAGCCTTGTGAGTGCTGGGATTACAGGCATGCACCAACATGCCTGGTTCATGCGGTGCTGGGGAATCAAATTCAGGGCCTTGCACTGGCCGGCAAGCGCTTTAACCGCTGACCTATTCTTCCAGCCTCCCCCCCCCCCCCTTTTTTTTTGAGATCAGGTCTTGCTCTGTAGTCCAGGCTGGTGCTGAACTCACAGCAATCCTCCTGTCTCAGCCTCCTGTCTCCATAGCACTGGGATTACAGATGTGCACCACCATGCCCAGCCTATGTGATGCAAGGGACTCAAATTCAGGGCCTTGTGCTTGCTAGGTGAGCACCTGACCATGGTGCTATTCCTCCACCCCCACCCCTAGCCCACTTTTTTTTTTTGAGACAGGGTCTCGCTCTGCGGCCCAGGCTGGCCTGAATTCACTATGGAGCCCAGGCTGGCCTTGGACTCACGGCAATCCTCCTGCCTCAGCCTCCCGAGTGCTGGGATTACAGGGATGCGCCACCACGCCCAGCTTATGTGGTGCTGGGGAATCGAACTCGGGTACTTAGCACTTGACTTAGCGCTTGCTCAAGTGCTTTAACGGCTGAGCCATTCCTCTAGCCCCCAGCCCACTTATTAATTTTGATTTTGAAACAGGGTCTCTCTAAGTCATTAGGTCACCCAGGCTGGGCTCAAAATTGTGATCCTCCTGCCTCAGCCTCCCAGAGTGCTAGGACTGCAGGCCTGTGCCATCAGATCCTGAAGCCCAATTTTGTTCATTTATTTATTTTGAGACAGGGTCTCGCTCTGTAGCCCAGGCTAGTCCAGAACCCACTATGGAGCCCAGGCTGGCCACGCGTTCACGGCAGTCCTCCTGTCTCAGCCTCCCAAGTGCTGGGGTTGTAGGCACATGCCACCACCCCCAGCTTTATGTGGTGCTGGGGAATCGAACTCAGGGCCTTGTGCTTGCTAGGCAAGAAGAGCTTTAACCACTGTGTCATTCCTCCAGCCCAAGTCTGAGTTTAGAACCTAAGCCTGCCTAGTTTTTCCTTTTCTGGACAGCTGATCCTGACGGTGTCTTGGTGGTCTCCTCCCTCCGGCCCTGTGAAGCCCACTGGGGCTGCGGGGTCGCACGTTCTGGGGGAACACAGGGAGCCGGCTCTTCCTCAGGAAAGCTCCCGCCAGCCCACCACCCCTCTTCCTAGAAGCAAGAGCAAGCACTCCGAGGGAAAGAACGGGGCACCAAGACTCAGAAACCAGCGGGACTGGAGATGTGACAGGCCGCCAGGAGAGGAGTGGGGGCGATGAACGCTGTGCCCCAAGGCCTTCGGTGGCCACCTATGGAACACGGGCTGCAGCACCCTAAACCTGAATTCACCCAGCTCTGCCCTGGGGGTTTCTACTTTTCGTCCTGAGACAGTCTTCGAAGACCAGGAAGCCCCAGAGGCAGCCTGGGGTGGAAGGCGATCCTGGCTGGCCGGGAGCCACCTTCCAAGTGAGCTCACACGCATACTTTCCACCCTGGCCCAGCGCCGGTGGCTCAGCTCCCTCCAGGCCGGCGTCCCGGCCAGGCCCAGCCCCTCCTCCTCGCTGCCCCGGGCCTGGCCCCTCAGGTTCCGCGGTGGCGGGATCATCAGACACCCGCAAGGATGTCATCAGCTAGGCCGCTGGGGGGAGGAGGCGACCAGCCCCTGCTCCCAGAGCCGCACACCTGGCTAGGAAAGGACGGCGGG
>PVKB01007709.1:0-28995 GCA_004027205.1 Ctenodactylus gundi
GAGGCTCCTGCGACAGCTGCCAGGCCTACAGATTAAGCTCCTTTCTTTCTTTTTTTCAAAAACAAGAATGCTGAGACTCTAAACTTGCTTTCTTTTAAATGTTATAAGCCTTTCAGGAAACAGCTTTCTCTGGGAACCTGCTCATTACAGAAAGCCCCTTGAAGAGGTGCCAAAGTGTAGTTAGCAGGGAGGGAGCAGGGGAGGGGAAGACGTTGGGTTAATTCAGTGGGACCATTTGATGGTGAAAGTTCCTTTATCAAGGAGCAGAAAATAGCCCTGTGCCTTCTCAGCCATGCAGAGCACACAGACTCCTGGGAAAGGAGCTCCTACTTGGGTGGAATGTGGCTGGAAACAGATTCTTGTGGCTGGTCGGGAGGATGAACTTAATAATTACAATAATAGATCCCATCTATGGAGGATTACAGGCACTACACTAAGAAGTTTCTGTTGTATTTAACCTCAAAGCCACCCTGTGGGTCGATGTGATTACTTTTATAGAGGAAAAATTTAAGTTCAGTGGGTAGAAAAGGCTTACACATGCCACACAGGTAGGACATGGCCCAGACATTATTTGAACCCCATTCTGAGATTAAAGTGCATGTTACATTGTCTCACTTTTTGCCTGTGTTCAAATAAGGAAAGCTCTACACGTACGAGGGCAACGTGAACCATAGCGGTATTAAGGATGGAGAAAGTGTAGAAATACCTTGAGTTAAGATTTCACCCAAGTCAATCATGAAGTGACTTCTCTTTAAAAGGAAGAAAATGGGACACGTAGCACTTGAGTATACCTCTTTGTGTAAAAGTTGGTAGAATGTGAATGAGGTTACTTATCTCTATAGGCACAAAAACCTAAAAAAACATGATCTTTAGGACCTTCTCTTGGAAAACTTCTAAGGAGAATATATTGAAAGCATGCAGGCCATTTGTGTAACAGAAAATAACTTTGGCTTTTGAATTAAATAATCATGTTGCTTGTCCTGGCTCTATCACATATTCATTGTTTCACCACGGGCAAGCATTTTAATTTTGGGGAGTTTATTTTTGCCAAAATCATTCTTTTATTTATTTGTGATACATGATAATAACATTCAGCCTAAGAAAATCATGCATCTCCATACTACATCTTAATGAATTCTACTTTCCTTCACCTTTCCTAAGCCCTCACCACCACACCTCCTGCTGCCCACATCCCCTTTCCCTTAACCTGTAAGAACCTTGATATCCTCTTCCAGGAAATAGGTATATGAAACGGTTTCCTTGTAGGCATGGTGAGGTCAGAGGTCATTCCAAAACAATGGATAAACAAAGTGGACAGCAGTGCAATGCAGTCTTGGGAATATTGTTAGGATTCATGGCGATTGTTAGTGATGATATATTCTTGATAGCTTTATTGTTATTTTATCCAAGAAAAAGTAAGCCCATAACCATATTGATATAAATTATTTTCTCAAGCTAAGTAATCATTGATGGCATAATTAGATCCATAAAATAATGAAAAATGATGTAATATATATTGGTGCTCACTATGTGATAATCATGATTTTGTGTGTCTTATATTTATGTGTCTTCGAATCGTTATTTTATGGTGAAGATTCCACTTACTCAAAAGCTTAGGACATTTTACTTATAAAGAAGTTTTACAAAGTATTTTAAAACGTATCTTCCAAAATCACAGAGATAGTGAGTTTAAGCCAAGACTGAAACCCAGGAAATCTGAGAGAGGCAAATTTCCTAGGACTGAACAATAGGAAGAATTGTCCTTATTATGCATTTTCAAACTATTAGAGCCCAAGAAACCTCTAAGTGTAGTGAGAAATGACCTGTGGAAGTGGGTCTTCAACTTCTCTTTCCACATTTCAGCAGCAGGATTGTTTTTATTTACATTTATATTTATATTATATACACATATGATATTTTATATACTTTTAGAATTTTAGAAAATATGTCATTTTAAGACACATATGCAGTACTTGGTCCCATAGAGTATGTTTCATGGCATGGAAGATTGAGCCGTGCATATACTGGTAGAGGAAATGAGAACTCTAGGATGATAGGAAGAGAGTACGTTCAATATCATGTCAGTTTTCACATAATCTGTACAACATTTTGCTCAATTCGTGTTGGTACCAGAGGTAATTCTTCTTATTTGGGAAGGAGCTTAGTATAACTCGGGTAGGACCGCTTCCACACGCTCCACTGGGTGTGCACAGCCCAAGAGTTTCAGCACTCTCTTTGTGAACAGCAGCCCTGCAGCCAATTCCAGAAGTCTTCAATCTAACCAAGGGGAAAACAGTTTGGGCTCCTGAAATGTTTGGCTGGCAGGCTTGGCTAATGTGGGCAATTGGTAGGAATTAGAATAAATCATTATTACATTCATAAATAATGAACTCTCAATCTGGGGTCTTCTCTGCTTTGGTTTGCTCCACTCCCACCAAAACTTCCCCATATTCTAAGAGGGCCTACAAGCTCTGGCCATTTAATTACCAAATAGATGAATGATCATCATTCCAAATTAGCTTCTTCCATCATGTATCCTTTCTCAACATGTGTTGATCATATATATATATATATATATATATATATATATATATATATATATACATGCAACAAGTTGAGTGTCCTCTTCTTTTAATAATTCAAATCTAGGTGTGTATCGAGTCCCTTTAGCCAAATGAAAACTTGACTGGTCTATCACCTTATGATTTCCTTCCAAATATTCTCACCTGAGAAAGAGAGAGAGAGAGGAGTGTGAGAAAGAGACTGGGGGGGGGGGGCGGAGAGAGAGATCTGATCCAGAGAAAACTCCCAGAACTGCTAGTGAATCAAGTACTATAGCATTAAAGCTTCCCAATGTATTTCTCAGTGTAGTCTCAATGATGCCCAGTAAATGATGGATGATATGCTTACAAGAAATGATTTCACACAGGGGAATGGTTACAGCAAGTGGTCACATGTTTCCTTGATCCCTCAAATCCAAGCTTGTATATGAGAGAAAAGAGATTTCTATCCTGTTTGCGGGTAGGGGAATGTCAGGATTACTCCCAGCCAAATTTAATTCTACTTGCAACATCAATTCTTTCCATTTTTATGATCATTAAAAGAGATATGCTGTGTAAACCACTGGTGCACAGGCCTGGCATCTATTGTTGACTGCGTTAATTAGGTAGTGAGGTGGGGTCTGGGAGTGGGGAGCACATTGAGAGGACTCAACTGAAAGTGGTTTTCAGTCATCTTACCTTCTCCAAATCTCCACTCAGCTCACCTCTCAGTCTAGGCTGACGGTCCTTCCAAGGTGAGCCATACTAGTCACATCTCCTCCCCAAGCACACAACTGGCTTTCCAGGTACTTAAAATTTTTTCTCCTTTCTTGGAATGCCCCCCCCCCTTTGAATTAGCACAGTCCTAAGACCATCAGAATATTCTTAATAAAATTCTGAATTGATCAATGAACTCCGTTGGCATTGAGAAGCCATCAGGTAACTTAAAATTAGGTTCCACCTGGAGACTCTGACTTGGCTTTTATGACTCTGGCAACCTCACTTTCTCAAACTTCTGAGAAAGAAACAAGCACTCACTGTGACCACCACCGATGTGCCTGATTCTCTGGCTCTGCTCCCACTCACCGTATGTGCACCAGCTGTGAGCACTTCCCCACCAGACTCACTCTCTCAGGCCATATCCCCCATCATTTCTGAACATCTTCCCAACTTCTGCTGATGTTTCCTGCTCCATCAAACCTTAAAATCTAAAGCTAACATTCGACTCATGATCGTGCATCTAGCTCTAATTTGAACCATATACCAGAAAACTCAGTGTACCATGATCATGTTGTGACATTTCTCTGAAAACACATTACCTCCACAGCCTAATGAATAATGTCTTTGAAACCTTACTGAGATGTTTTGAAAAGCCCTCAATCCTGGGAACGCCACCTTGTTCCAAAGGTAGTATGCTAAAAGGAAACCCAGGGGAGTAAGTGTGTTGTTTCTCTAATGACTGCAAATTATCTCAGAAGAGTAAAGATTCTGCTAAAGAACACACAAGTGGTTAAATTCAGAGCTGAATTGGTAAGCAGCACAGTTGTATTTACTTATCCATTGCGGAGACAGAATACCCAGCGTCTGCAATTAAAGGAAAGAAAGATTATTTAGCTCGCAGTTTCAGTAGGTCTCACACAGTCTGTCCGTGGGCATCCGGTGCATGAGCAGCCAGCAATAGTGGAAGTATAAGGCAGAGGCTGGACAGCTCCTCGCCCCATGGCGGACAGAAACCAAACAGAAGCCAAGTCTAAGTCCAGAGACCAGCAAAGCTAGAGCTTTCCCCCAAAGAAGTTGCAACAATGTTTCTTCTTCCTTTTTTTTTTTAATTGGTTCAAGCTTCCAGTTGAGCCCCATCGCCTGGACAGTTGCTCCTTCCTCGCTTCCTGGCCCAAAGGTCAATGACAAATACCTAAAAGCACTGCCTTGGTAGCTCCCGCAGTCTCAACAAGTTGACCCAATCTTTCCAAGCGTCTGCCCTTTCCAGTCAGGCCCCATCTCCCAACAGCACACAGTTCTCCAGTTATCCCGCTACATCTAAATACATGGGCTTTTGGGGACCACTCCAGCTCCAAACCACAGCAAGCACTTCCTGATACCGATGATAGTGTCACAACCCAAGTCTACCTCACACCGTTGTCATGTAACAGGGATACTGACAAGAATGGCAACCAGAGCTCATGTTTCCTAAGCGTGTATCAGATGCCACACAAGGGACAAAGACTTGCTAAATAATTATTTCATTTCATTTTATTTTCACTTTAGGTAATATATATGGCATTACCTCTTCCTCTCCCCATTGTACAGATAAAGAAACAAGATCCAGAATACTTGATGACCTGCTAAGGTCATGAGTAGGCAGCAAGTGGAAATCTGCAAGGCAGATTCATTCAAAGCAAGATCCTCGTTGCTTTACTGCGTGCGTGTCTCTGGACATAATGCCCAGCACACATTTATTTTTCATTTGGAGCCTGCTCCTGACAGAAGTAGCAGCCCCTCCCCGTCATTCCCCACAGAAATGGGTCTACCCCTCTATTAGACCACTTACCATGTTGAATTATAGTTATTAGCCTAAATGTCTGTCTCGTAGACTAGGCTAAATGTGTTTTTAGTCACACTCGGCATCATTCATCTTCGTATGTCCAGGACCTGGCATAGGAGCTTATGCCTCAGAGTCATTCATTCGATTTTTTTTAAAAAAAAAATACAGCAAACATGGAATAGATGCTTCTTTACCTGGAATGAGTTTTGTTCTTTTCACCTGTAAAATGGGAACAATTCTCCACCCAATGTGGGCAATTCCCATTCTTGGATGCCAAGAGATGCTGAGGACTTCGTGAGCGGCGGCATGTGTGCAACTGGTATGGAACATCTGGGGAAACGCTACCCTGTCATTACAATGCGTTACTAAAAGAGGACCAGAAAAGAAAATTCCTACTGTTTCAACACAATCCAGCTGTAACAGACAAGTCGTCATTACAGCAGCAGAAAGTTACTGCCTGGAGACTTAAAACCAGCAAATTGGCCTGAAGTCACAAGATACAATCTTCACGGCACATCACTGTAAACGCCAGCCGCACTGTGCAAGAACACAGCATCCTTGCGTGGGGGAAGCTGCCGTTCTGTCTCAGCACCAGGTATGCAACCAGCGTCTGGTGGGCAGGCTGCCAGGACGGCCATCTGTGTTGTGCTTGGTTGCTAGGGCCCAGACAAGGAGCTGCGCGGGCTTGCTTTCCCCCAGCCACAGAAGCCTGGAGCCAAGACAAAGGCTGCTGGAAGCGCTACAGCACCAAGAAAATGCACATATTTGGCTTACTTCATGGACCTCCACTGAAGGACACCTCAGAAAACCGGGATTTTTTTGTCCAGTCTCTGCAACCGTATGGGACTCCAGTTTAGATATGTACTTTTCCAAGTCTTCAGGTATATAAGGAAGGCCTGAAGCTCATTGTTTCTGACAGTATGCTTGTAACTGGCAGTATGAGAAATGCTCACAAACAAAATTCTAAGAATTTAACAGATATGAATTATTGTAATGTAGACTTGGAAGCGGTTACTATATCCAATACTTGCCATTACACAGTAGCTGCTTAGATTAATATGAACAGTTCCAATATTCAAAATTTCCCTTTTTTCTTGTCAACTTTGGAAAAAAAAAGAACCTACATGAAAAAAATATGAGTCCTGGTAGGAGGAGTAGCTGAGTAGATCAGAAAGGGGAATGTGGAACACAGATTGCTGGAGTTAAATGAGACGAATCTGGCACCACAACATTTGACACTTCGATTCTATCACCAGTTTTGACTTGGGGAAATTGCCGAGACAAAGTAGGCAAAGGTAAATTTATTGTGAAAATGACCTCACTGATATAGGCCAGATCTATCAAATGCCTATAGGGCACTATGCTCTAGGCTAAGTGCTTTGAATCAAGAGACACGACAAGAACTTGGCACAGTCTAATCAGAGATGCACCTGGGAAATTTAGGTAATTTTCAACTTAGTGTGATATTTATAGTAGTGTAAAGTAATCTAGGAGCCAAACAGAGAATATCAACACTTCCTGAAAGAGAGGAAGTGCCAGGAAAGTCTTCACAAGGGAGGTGAACAGTGAATAAAATCTTAAACACTATTGGAGCATATAAAAAGAGAAAGATATTCCAGTAGAAAGAAAGCAAGTAAAAAGTACTGAACTGTAAGTTCAATAAGCAAATGATAGGGTTTTTTTAACTATGTATTTTACCTACAAATGTAATCAGTCATTTATCTGGCTTGTGCACGTCAGAAGTGAGAGATTCAAGTGTTGGATAAAGTGGCTGACAATTCCAAGTCTAAATTCTTTCCTATCATATTTGCCATTCATATGGAAAACTTCACCAATATATACCTATTATTGTATTTCTATAGTATTTCTTCTTACATCATCATAGGATAATAGTCAACTAAAGAATGAATAAGGAGATTTGCTTCTTAAAGTTCAGTATCCCCAATACTAGACAAATTTTGAACTTCACAGTACCACATTTATAAAAAAAAAAAAAATCTGTGTAGCATACCTCCTTGAGGCACTTTAACCGATTATTTTAGGGAAAATCCACAAAGATTCAGATTCCGCTGTGGACTCCTGCAAGTTCATGCATAGCCACATTCTTCAGAAACAAAGAAAATGGAAACATCCCATCCCAGGGGGAAATCTCATTAGAGACAAGGCAAGAAGGATGCACCTGCACTCTGGATACTTAAAGGTGGCACTGATTAATAAGACAGTGACACTGGGGGATTCACAGTGGGGAGAAATTCTCCAGGAGAACTTCACTCTTATGAGGATGCTGATTCCAATCAAGTTAGAGAAAAAGGACCTCCACAGTCCAGCCTTCTACTCAAGTTTTACTTTGAATAACCAAGACAAACAGCTACAAATTGCCTACACTTAACATTTAAGACAAAAGAGCTGGTTTGAAAATAATACAGCTACAGTTTTCTTTTCTGTCTCCAAACAGCAGCTATGCTAAGTCAAACCAGATACAAGCAACTAACTGAGGATCAGTATACATCCCCTCTGAGAGTGGGATGGAAACTTCATGGAAGTTAAATGTGAAAAATTTTGGCCTATGTTCATGGAAGAATCAGGGCTCACCCATATAGAGGAACATTTTCACCTTAGTTGGAGAAGCAGCATTCTAAAACACTGAGTTCAATCTATGTGATCTGTTGTGAAAATAGAAAATGAAATGTGAATTTCAAAATTAGAGAAAACTTTTAATTCTATTATGTCACTTGCAAGCTGTGGGACTTTGAGGTTCCCAGTGTCTATGCTTTTCATATGCAAAATGGAAGTCATTTTTCCCGTAAGGATTCTTCTGGAGCTCCTGGAACAAATTCTAAGAGTAATTGACAGGAAGAGATGCTCCCAATAAATTTCGGTCATCAAGTTCAATCTGGTTCAATTAACTGAGATTAGTTTGTTCAGAGGAAAGATGAGGGTTGAAGGGCAATCAGGACCTCTCTGTTAATGGCATTTAGATGCTCTTGGTTTTCTTTTGTTTGTATCATGAAATGATATAAACAAATGCTGATATATAATTCATTTTTAGTCTAGTTATCCTATATTCGGACAACTTTCTAAATAGCCTTATCTGTTCCATTATTATTTTTGTTAATTATCTGGAAGAATAATTATTTTACGTCTTTATTTCCAGTACTTACCTCTTTTCTTTCATTATCATATAATCATCTCTTGCTAGCTGTTAATCAATTCTAAGTTTTCTTTGAAATTACACAAATGGCATAGTGACAACACATGCTGTAAGCTCTCTTTGTGGTAACTGTGGAGGACAGATTTTCTGTGCCCTTTCCCAAAGGTAAATCTGTCAACAGCATTAAATCAAAACTACACCAGATCTGTGCCACTGGGTAGGGGCCAATTCCAGAGCAGTAAAAAGAAACCACGGATCACAGATATTGCTTTTCTCAACAAGGCTGGGCTTTGCCCTACAGAATCTTGCTCCACAACTTAGTTGAAAACAACGCTGTGTAGGCATATCTGCCATCATGGATTAGAGGTATAAACAGCTTCTAGTCTTAAGATGAACAACTTCCTGGCCTCTGGTTTTGTGTCCCAGAGGCACAGCATTTCATTAAAATGAAGCCGTAGGAGTTTACAACCAAAACTCAGCATATCCTTCAGAGAAGTAAGGTCCACACCACAGTCTTTTGGGGAATGGACCCATAACTTCCAAATTCTTTCTACCCTACAAGAATTTCAGCTTCCATCTTTAGCTTTCAATAACCACCTATAGTCAACAGAGATATCTTTGTAGCATCCATACACAATCAACATTGTTTTCATGTTAAATTGATACCCCATGTATTTTATTCTAACATTAACACTCTTACTGCCAACTTCCCTCTGTTTTTAATATGCTGTGCTTGTCCATGGGTTCTTTTTCCTGTAATGACCTCTCTTTCCTTTGTGGCTTCTATGTACAGTATATTCTTGGTTACTTACATCTCATTCAGATTGCTCTAAGCTTCTATTAAGTATTTCCTATTGCATATATCATAATGCTCACTTTTATCTCATTGGAAGTAGGTTTGTTCCTTGTTTTTCTCTGAATTCCAGTTGCGAAGCACTGAGCTGACCCTTAATGCTGGTATCTACATCTATCCCTCTGGTTGTTTCATCAGCTAGCAGCACACACACACACACACACACACACACACACACACACACACACAGATTCAAATTGGCCTAGTTGATTTTTTCTCCCACATTTTATTGATAGTATACTTGGAAAATTCAAGGTTTACAATGAAGTTGAGCATTTTGTGCACATACGTATCTTGTCAAGGTGACAAGGGCTTTCCCACTCTCCTTTTGTCCCTCCCCCTACTATCTCCTCCCTCCTGCCTCCCCCACCCTACCCCCCCCATTTCACTTTGTTTTTCATTTTAAGTTCCATAAGAGTTGTGATCTGGGTCTCTGATATCGGAGAGACCATTCGATGTTTCACCTTCTGCTTCTGACTTACCTCACTAAAATTTTTTAAAGCATCTAATACAATAACTGAAAGTTTAAAAGTGGGGTAGATTTGAGGTATGGTTCTAATTCAAGTTCCTCTCAATGTGTGATATTCACACCCTGATCTCAGATCCTGCACAGTAAGTAGCCAAGGAAGACAGAGACCTATATTACTTTCAGATTCAGCTCACACACCGTGCTCAAGTCTATCACCTGATCATGGAGCAGGACTGCTCATAGGCCGATCAGATCTTCCCGAGGAGCTAGAAGCTCAAATCCTCTTCCCCTGCAGCACACAGGCTTCCTACTTAAGTCGGGGTTCAGCTAGGAATTCATCAGCAAATGCATTCAACTGTTAGATATGCAGTTGTGAAATTACTAGGGGCTTACTTTCTTCACAAAGCAAAAGGTATCCTAAAGACCTGTCCCTTTTAGACAAAGAGAAACCTATTAATTTCTACTTATATAAATAAATGGAGTAAGTACCTACTACAGGAGAAGACATGAAGTATCCTCTCCTAAAGTACACCCGTTTTAGTTCTTAACTGGTGAATAAAAATACTTACAAGTGACCTCTATAGTAAAGAAATCTTGCAGATACCTTATAACAGAGGGAAAAAAAGTTAATATCTTCGGTAATGGGACGAATGAACATTTGATGTCTAACAGTGTGATGTCATACAAAGAGTATTTGGCAAATGTCACTGTTAAAAACTCACAAATCTTGAAGAAACCTGAGACAACCCCACACTAAAGAGCAGTCTACAAAGTAATGGGCCTGCCCTATTAACATGCTTAAGTCGTGAAACCGAAGAAACATGGAGTAGTTGTTTCTGGTGGAAGAAGAACTAAAAGCAATAAATACCAAATGAACACTAGTTCATGGTTTAGACCCATTGTATTAAAGGGACATTATTAGGACAATAGAGAAATTTCATGTCGATATATACATAAGACACTTATATTTGGTCAGTCTTAGCTTTCTGACACTGTTAATAACATTGGCTCTATGCTTACTCTCATTTTAAAGAAATACAAACTTTTACAATTTACAAATGGTCAGAAACAATCGTATATGTGAGTGTGTACATGTGTGTGAAAGTATGTGTCCTTAGACTAATGTGTAAAGATGATTAAAAATGCGGAATCAGGGTGAAGGGGCAGCAGGGGCTCTGTAGCATTTTGCAACTTGTCTGAATTATTTTTTTCAAACAGAAAAGGAGGAATGGAGATAGATGTTGCTTGGCAACAAAGTGTTTATGATAACATGCATTTCAGACGTCATGAGCCACCCGAAGAAAAATGTTACACTTCTTTACATGATCAAACTGTAGAGGCATTATTCCTTGTGCTACTCGAATAGAGAACATATTTTTACCAGATTTTCACCTCACTCCAACAAGTATCGCTGGAAATCTCCAGGACCCTTTAAAGGGTTCTACAAATCTTGCCTGGTTGTCACTTTAGTGTAAACCAGACATCTATTTCCAGACAGCCATGTGCTCTTCTACAGGTCTCCCTTTGCTCTGCTGAGATGATTTCACCTCATTTACAGCTGCTACTCTTCCTGATCTTCCTGGTCTGGCCTTCTCACCTGCCCGTGAGATCACCGAAGTCACAGCTTGGCTCCGTGGGCATCCTGTGGGACGCTATAGTCAAGAAGTCTCTTACTTTGGCCTCTGCCTCTGAACTCTGCATGTACTTATTTTGCAAGGCCGTCCTCGGAAAATGTTCTTTTCAAGAATCTCCAGGGATTCCTGAAATTGAGTACAGCCCCAATTAACTAGCAAATCCACAAAAATGGTGAAAAATGACACAAAAACACATATAATAAGAGCTGAAAAATATGCTTCATGGGAGAAATACAGTCCACTGCTGTTTTTATGGCTAGCAATCCAATAGATTTTGTATGTTTTGAATGCTTGAAAAAGTCAAAAGAAAAATATATTTTATGACCCATAAAATTAAAGTTTAAATTTGTGCCCATAAATTAGATTTTGTTAGAATCCAGTCATATTCATGTGATGTAGGAGTACTTTCAAGCTATAATGGCGATGTAAAATAGTTGTGACAGAGACCACAAAACCTAGCAGATTTTCCCCCCAGGTCTTTTATAGAAAGAGTTTATTGACCTGTGTCCTACATGATGGCAAAGCTTCCTTTTCTAACAGGAAGAGAATGCACATTCTACTTCTTCTCTAACAGGTCCATGTTGCTACCCTAGAAAAACATAAACTCACTGTAGTTATCTGAATACAATATTTTCATCTTTAAAAAAGCATCTTAAATTGCTAGAACTCGTACATTCGACTTCAGGTCAGCTGGCATTGAATTAGATGAAGCTCTTGGGAGTTGGGATGTTCAAGTTCTGGTTCCTGACCAAGTTCCTGGGAGTTCTCGATTAATCAATCCAAGTCAGGCTAGAGAAAGAATGAATAGAACCAGAACAATAGAAGCTCCATAAATGCTGAAAGGAAAAGGCATTCAGGGTTGTACAAAAAGAGGGAATTGCTGGGGAGGCAATTGAAATCATAAAGCAGTACAAGCTAAGGACATGAAGATTCTAATTAATATCAAGCACATTTCCTTGTGTAAGTACACTTTACAAACCCATATACTACAGGAAATTAATGTGAGGTCACTTCAATATGAGCTTTGAGTGAAATGTAATGCTTTTAGCATATTTTCATGTAATTTTCATCCCAAAAGAGGAGAAAATAAATCGAGATAGAAGAATCATAAGTTAGCAGACAGTCATCAAAATTTTAAAATTCTCAGCCATCCAGCCTCAAAGAAATGAATTCTAACAACAACTTGGATGAGCTTAAAAGTGATTCTTTCCCCCCATCAACCCTACAGATGAGAACTCAGGCTAGCTTACACTTTAATTTCAGCCTTCTGAGACCTTAAGCAGAGAACAAATTTAAGTGATGCTTGAACTCCTACTCCACCGAAAATAAGATAATATTTCATTAGGCAATAAATTGTGGCAAATTTTCATACAACAGTAAGAAGTTAACACGGTTGGCAACATCCCTGCCTTACTTGCTGTAACTGAGAACCATAAACTGGGAAGCTTTTAAAGAATAAAAATGTGTCTTTCACAGCTCAAGAGGTCAGTATGTCTAAGTCAAGGTGCCAGTAGGATTCGGTGCTTGGTGAAGACCCAATTCCTGGTTCACAGAAACTGTGCCTTTTCCCTATTCAGACCTCTTTTATAAGGCCACTCATTCATTCTAAGGGCTCTACTTTCACCACATGACCACATCCCAAAGGTCCACTTTCCAATAACATCACTTTGGGGGTTAAAATTCAATGTATAAATTTTAGGGAGGCGTTAACATTTAGACTATAGCATTCGCTATGCCCATTTCTCTTCTCTGGGATGGTCATTTTCTGTTGCTCTTTGTTATTTATGCCTTCAAAGGCCATTTGAAAGGAAACAGCCCAAAAGCCCTTACAACTGGCTTACAGAGGCTTTCTGGGGGCTCAAGCTGTAGAGGTTACTGATGCATCTATAGGCTGGGTCAGGACTAAAAATGGAGCCAAAACATCCCCCTTCCCAAGACCTCACCCCCTATACACCATCCCACACAAATACCGGAGAGCATGAGGGATGAACCTGTGGGTATAGGTGACCAGCCTGAATGCAAATGGCTTTGTAAAGCCAACAAATAAATAAATAAATTTTTAAAAAGTGATGCATACCATTAATGCACGCAAAGCATACTAGGGACCAGGAATGTAAGAGAAAAATAAAATATTCCAAGTACATTCAGGACTTGGGAGAGTTATGACAAAAATTATCCAAATTCATGAGGAAAAGTACAATCTTTCCTTTTTACCTGTGCGGCAAATAGGACCTCAGTCATTGTGATAGCCAAGATTTTATCTGTTGAGTGAACATAGAAGCAGAAAACTGGTAATTTAATATGAGATAAAATGAGATAAAATTATCCAAAGAAAGAAGACAATTGTTTTGTAGCTGATCTTTCCTGAGTTATTTTGTTACTAAAATTTGGCATTAACAAGGGCTAGGACAACAGAGCAAAACTATACTACCCAGGAAATAAACCGGAAGCTGGAGAGGGTGATTCAAAGTACTAAAAAACAGGAGAAAGAAGAATAAAAATGAAGACTGAGCTGGAATAATTTCCACGCTCAGGTGTAAAGTTGCAATCCTATGTATGCTCACATTCTGAGGGAAAAGATGCTTGAGCCTGAGACTAGGGATGGCATTCTGAATCCAAAGCCCACCAGCCTGAAATCCTTGGAACCGTCATAGGATATTTGGGATCCTTCACCTATGGACTAAGCCTTTGAACCAATGTAAACCATAATTGTAACAAAGTAATTCCTGAAAGCTGGAAGCCAGGGCCGTGCGAGGCCTACAGTGAAGAAAAGAACAATGGGTAGGCAAGATGTCAAGCGCGTGAAAAGGGAGATCTAACTCCGGAAAGCTGGGGAAGAATTGAAGTCATCTGTTAGCAGGGAATTATTTGGTGAATGAGAATGCAATGCTGGCAAAGAACATGCAGGTATGATCTCTTCCCTAGGGCACAGGCAGACAGATACTTGGAAAAGGAAAGTCACTTGGAAGGATTGATGGAAACTCCAGAATAGAGTCCAACCACAGTTAGTAGAACTGAATGGGCCTTGAATCCATGGCTTCAAGACTAGAGAGATCCCATGAGCAGAGGGCTGCCATTCCTTCCGGACACACCTAATGGCAGTGTTTGCCTTCTGTCTGCCATTGTTTTCACCAAAAGACCAAGAAACTTTAAGAAATAAAAGAAGAAAGGGAGGGAGCCTGAAGGAAGAGCAAGCGGCATCCGTAAGAACCCTGCGTTCAAGGGTTCAGACCCATCTTTAAGGGGCTTCCGTGGAAGAAGCCTTTGGTGCCAAATAGTTGAGCTTCTGCCAGTCTTTTATGACTTTATCATTTTCCTCAGATGCGGCAGATCAGGACAGATCCGCATTCCTTATCCCACGGTTGGGGCCTCTCTTGCCCTTTGCCAGATGCCTGCTTTCTGAGGCTTTTGCCTTTGAGAAATCCTGCCCTGAGGCTCCAGCTCTGCTTGCTATAGCACTAGTACAGATGGGGTGTCATCCAGAAGCCATGGCAGCAGACAGACAACAAACAGAAGCCGCCCATTGCCTTCCAGGGGTAAACACAAAGTCTTCCTTAACTCCAGGCATGTTTATGACCAGCTAAGTGGCCACGTATCCCCGGTCCCCCAAAGCTAGACAATGGGCAGCTGTTGCAAATTCTTCCTGAAGAGCTCATACATGAAATAATTCAAGCCAGACTTGATCTTGAGACCATGAATGCCTCCTCCTGCCATTGAGGATAACTGTCCCACTGTCTTCTCTCATCCATTCTTCGTTTTCTTCCTTTCTTCTTTCGTTCCTTCCCTCTTTTTTCCTTGCTTTTTTCTCTCTCCCTTTATCTTTTTCCCCTTCCATCTTCTTCCTAGTAGCTAACTAACTATTGTAATATTTACTATTTCCTATGACCCGAGGAACACAACTAAAAAAAATAAGGTATTATTTCTATCATCCTGGAACTCTGAGTTGATTTGGAAAAACTGATAAAGGTATGATCTATTGCCTTTAGGAGTTAAGTGGCCACAGAGAAAACGCAAGGGCTTCTCAACAGAGATGCGTGACTCCTTTATTCGAGTCAAATGCTTTCATAAAAATGTCTAAGAGGTGACAAGATCAGAGCTGGGCTTTGGAATGCTGGTTAACTAGATAGAGAAGATGCCCATAGACTTCTTCCTCGAAAATGACACAACACAATCAGTCACGGAGGACAAAGAAAATATAGGCATTTTTGAAAAGATTTTCAGCAGCTCAAGTGGAAAGCATGGTGGGGTCTGAGAAGTAGGAACGCGTACCCAGACCAGAATGAGACCGGAAAATCAACTCATAATATAGTAAATACTTAAAATGGGGTCCGAAACTGTAAGAAAATTTCTCAAAGAACTCGCAGGAGGAAAGCTTCATAATGCTGAGCTTCATATCATTTCTTGGCTGTGACACCCAAAGTGCAAGAAGCAAAAGGAAAATTAAACAATAACAGAAAATAATTTTTTCACAACAAAAGAGACACTCTGAAGAGTAAAAAACAAGTGATGTAAAGAATGGAGAAGATACTTCAGAGTGCACATATCAAAAAGGGTTAATATACAAGATATGTAAGGAGCCCACACCACTCATAGCAAAAAAATGGAAACTGTTTTTATTTTAAATAGGCAAAAATAGGACCTTTTTTCCAAAGGCATATGAAAGGCCAACAGGTATATTGAAAAATACTCTACATCACTAATTATCAGAGAAATGCAGATCAGCAAATGCTGGCAAGAAGGTGGAGAAGTTGAAAGCCTAGCACATTGCTCAGAGCTTAAAATGATGCAGCCACTCTGGAAAACAACACAGAAGCTACTTGAAAAGAGAATTACCTTATTACCTAGCACTCACATTTTGCAAAAGCATTGAAATCACCATCTATCAAAGGGATTTACACACCCCCGTATCTGTGGCAATATTGCTCAAGTCAATATATATTGTTTAAACCAATGATAAGTAACATATAGAGGCAATCTAAATGTCTATGAACACGTGGTGGAGTAATGAAGATGGGAGACATACATTTAAAGCAATATTCTTCAGCTTTGACAAACTAAACAAAAAAAGAAAACTTCCATTTGTGACAGTAGAGGCAAACATTATGTTACATTACATTATGTTTACACTGACAGAAGTATAAACACTGTGCAGTTCTGCTTATGTGAAGAACCTAAAACAGTTGATCTCATAAAACAGAAAGTAGAATGGTAGCTTCTAGGAGCCACGAGAGGGGAAATTGGGGAGTTGCTGTTCAGTCATGCAAGATGATTGACTTCTGGAGGTCTACAGTGCAACGTTGTACCTGTAGCTAGCAACACTGTACTCTGTATTTAAAGATGTGTCCATATTTCATGGTAAGTGTCTTTACCACAATTTTTTAAACTTATATGCAAACAAGATTTTAGACAAATATATAATCTGTATGCAAGAGATGAGGGCACTTATGCCAACATCAATGAAGGCAGCAGCAAGAGCAATGAAGTGGGGTAGCGTGAGAGGTTAGCCCCACTGGTGACCGCTCCAGGGTAACTGTCACACTGCCACCGGAGTGACAGCTCCTTCCGTGACTGCTTTCTGATCCTTTCCTAACCTACAGAAACGGTCTATAACGCTGCTTCATTAAGCTCCTTGGTTGCGCTCTACTGAAGGGCCTTTCTACTACTACGTAATTGATGCCAAGCATAGTTGGCTACCCAGATATACTGAGATAAAAGGAAAGAAGTTCATACCTTGTTACCTTCAGGACCTGATAATAAAAGTGACTAATAATTATATTAAAAGAACACATTAATCAAACACTTACCCCATCCACTACTTGCTGTTATTTGATCATTGGTTATTATGTGTTACATGATATCCCCTCCACCACAAACAACAGAAAATGAGAAGTTTGTGGCATAGTTTGCAAAATGAAATTAGCAATGGAAGACACATGGTTTCCGTGGAGCCCAAAGTAGCCAGAAGGCAAGCTAATAAGAACCAGGCCGAGTGCTCCGTGAGAAAGGCAGAGTGCTCAGTATTCAGGACCGGCGACCTAAGGTCTGGCCTGGATGGAAATCTGCATGCCATCAGATGCTGCGGTAGGCCCCAGCTACAATCGTGTATGGAGGTAGGAGCACCACAGTGGGTGCTACGATACCCAGGTGAGCTCTCCAAAAATAACACTTCCCTGGAAAGAGAGATATCAGAGAATTATGCTGGATTGGCCCATATTTGAGTTGGTTTTTCAGGGTTCCAAGCACTTGAATGTGCTTCATTCCAAATCTCCTCCCACCTCTCTAATGAGTTATATTTATTTTATAACATATTTTTATCTGGTTTCCCCGAAGCCAAGAACTACGAAAGCCTTTGGTGCATTGCCCATGTAATAGGTGAAATGACGCATATGATAGTTTAAAATTATACCTAAAAATACAATGGAATGGCATGAGATATATGTTATCTATTTCATACTATATGATATGATGATATGATAGGACACCATGTGTTTCTTCGACCACATTGGCCATGAGACTGTGATCCTTTTGATGACACAACAATGGCTTATTTATCTATATATTCTTAAATCTAACATCAACTGTAAATGAGTAGGACCTCTGGTGTGCACTTAGGGAGGAAGGAAATAAATGACAAGGAATAGAAAGGAAAGGGTGAGGGAGAACAGAGGAAAGAGGAGGAAACCAGGGAAAATTTCTTGCACAGAGAAAAACCAACTCTTTGAAATTGGGCTCAGATTGTCTCCATCTAAGGGCCCTGGTGATCTTCCAAACTATATTTTTAAAATTATGTATGTACATTACTGATCTTGACAGTTCACAGAGAGTTTGAATCCCTTCATTGATCCACTTTAGTAATGAGATCAGAAAAAAGAATAATTGCACAAAAAATAAGTGCTGCTCGGGTGTGCACAGGCAAGGTATCCAAATGAGAAGAAATGGTTTGATTCTGCATAGGAAGATTGAGAAAGGAAGATTTTTTTGAGAAGGGTTTTGAAGACCACGTTAGCTTACTTTGGAAAAGAAGAGTATTTCCAAGAAGTCAGCCCTCAGCAGAGCAAAACCGAGAGCTCTGTAGAGGATTCCGTCTCTCTAGAAGAAAGTAGGATGAGGTTGACTATCATCAGCAACAGTTATACTTGTAAATATGGCGCTATTCCTCCAAAACTATGTTTCTGAGGATTGATTCTGATGAGAGGTTAGAGTCACAAATTGAACTCACAGTGCAATTAGCTCAGTTCCCAGCAAATCTGAGAAACAAGAGACAGACAGGTTCATTAAAATTTATTCTCCCCCAAATGAAGTCAAGATCATAGCTGAAACAAATTTTCTTTAAACTATCTAGAGGGTGACAATTGGATTAAACCAAATGCTTTAGGGGATCCCTTTTCTATGTAGCTGCACACGTCTCCCACCACTGACAGTGCTTCCTGTTCTTCACATTCCCCTGAAAATGAGCGTATGAGCAGGAGTAAATATTCAACTACAATTCACAGACTTCTGGGGAGTCCACGACAGCCTCTGTTTGAAAAAATTAGCACCTTGATATTGTGGGTTAAATGGTGGTGCCCAAAGCACACATCTATGTCTCAGTAAACATAACCTGTGCTACTTTTTTGTTTTGCTTTGTTTTGTTTTTGGAAAGGGACCTGTACAGATAGAATTAAATTAAAAAGAAAAAAGTGAGACGATCATTTTATAGTATCTAGGTGGATCTAAACCCAGTGACAAGTGTCTTTATAAAGGACCCAAGGAGAAGAGGAGAGATGGTGACCACAGAGGCACTAACCAAAATCATGGCTGTGAGCCAAAGAACGGTCACAGAATGCTCATCAAAACCCGTAAGGGACAAGGAGTCGATTCTCCACTAGAACCTCTGGCGGGAGTATGTTCTTCCTAACACCTTGATTTCACATTTCTGGCCTAAAGGAACTGTTAGATAATAAATCTCCATTATTTTAAGCTGCCATCCCTTTTGACAGTTCACTACCGCAGCCACAGGACACTCACACAAGTGCAGGATACTAAATATACTGTGATCAATAAGCCATGTGCAAGTCTGCATCTCCTGCCCGGATGCTCACACGAAGGCCATTGCTGATGTCTTTTTTCTTCTTCCTCCCTTCTACTTTTCTTCATCTGAGCAAGAAGAGGGCCAGAGCTTTGAGGCACTTGCTCTGTCAGCTCTCTTCTGAGCCCCATTTTGAGTTCTGATATACCTCTAGCGAGAACCCTGCTCTTAAGAAAAAGAACCTATTAAAAAAATCCATAACACTGCTACCTTAAGCCTTTTGATTGTGCTCAATTGAATGCCATTCCGGGACTGAACACAAAGTAGAGGAAGGTAGACAATCCAGTGTAAATGTGAGTCCTTTGTTGAACACTGAACTGTGGTATGAAGCACATGGCAAGATGGCTAGTTCTCCACTTTTTTTTTTCTTTTGATAGAGCATTTTTTCCAGGGTAAGCATCTCTGGGGTGGGCATCCTGATTTCTAGCTGGCCTTTTGTGTCTTGCCACTAACTCACAGCATAACCACTAACTGACAGTGTAATCATGGCTCATAACTCCTCCTTTCTAAGCACTGGTTTAAAAAAAAGAATATTGAGTGTCATATAATTTAATGGGAAAATTAGAGGCAGCCAGTTATTCAATCCACTTGCATGTCGCTAATTCCTATCCATTTTTTTTAGAAAACTTTAGCCAATACTAGAAAAACAATTCACCTATTTCTGTGAATCAAACTTTTATTATGCCCTTTTCCACCCCAAATTCTCTCAGATAATAGTGGTCTCCATTGTTCTGCATTCAAGTCTTACCATCTTGTGCCATCTACTCTGAGCTTCAGTGTCACTGGTTGGTTCCCCATACACATGGCTCCCTTTTCATAAATGATGCCTTTAGAGAAACCGTAAAACAAATATTAAACAGTAGCCACAGTCCCGTTGTGGGTCCATCTTGCTTTTGCTTGTTCCCTACACATCCCGGGCAACGCACTGCAGCTCAAACACTTGCTCATAGGAAATGAATTTGGTAAGATGATTTCTCATTTCTTAGTTCAATTGAATCAATTTTTAGCATAAAATATCAGAGTGATATGGGAAATTTTAAGACATCTTCCTATTCTGCTGATTCAGAAAGCTAAGGCCACAGACAGAGGAGATTCTTAGGAAAACACCACAGATCAGTATTAGAAAAGGACTAAACCCCAAATACCCTAAGTCATAAGTCCTTCAGCCAGATCATCAGTATGATCTTTTAGTCCTTAGTAGGGGGTGCTTCAGTGCTATCTACTGTATACAGAAAAAAAAAAAAAGAAGAAGAGGGAAGATTATAGAACAGAGAACCCAAAGCAGGCAGCCAACATTCTTTCCTTTTTCTACCTTTAAAGACCAGGATTAAAAAAGGGAAAGGTAGGAATGACTGCTTAGCTGGGTTCCACTAGTACAATTATTCTGAAAAGCAGGAATGTCCCCCAGGGACTACTTGACAGTGTCTGGAGATTTTTTTGACGGTCACACAAAGTGGGGAGGAGCTATTGCCAACAGTGAGTGAAGGCCAGGAATGCTGTAACCGTCCTACAGTGCACAGGACAGTCCCCCACAGCAAAGAATTTTCCAGTCCTAAATGTCAGAAATTCACTCTGTCATAGGATTTCTCATCTACCCAGACAGCTTCTAACAAGATCGATATCCTGACAATAACTTATCTCTTTCACAACTTGAGGAACTCTGAAAAGCCTGTGGTGTATTTAGTCCAGGCTTTCAGACACACCGAAAGATCCATTGTAATCAATTCTACAGAAGTTAAAGAGACCAGAATTAATAGTGGTAACTTGTGATAGTACATTTTTTTTTCTAATCTACTTGTGTCTTTTTTTGTCCTGTTTTATAGGAATATATTCATCAGATTAGATTAAGCGGAAAGATTTGTGACTAACACATAAACGACATGAATATTCTATTCTAGTGAGCCCAATTATGGGCCCAAAGATATTAAAATACATTCAACATTTTCCCTGAGATGGATATACTGGTGATTATTGGGACAATTCTTTTTCCTTCTTTCTGCCTTGCATTACCAAAACCATAGAAATCTGGGTTCCTGGTGCTGTCTTCCTCATGTCATGCCAAAGGCTTACATGGAGGGGAGGGGAGGGAACTTTCCAAGATAAAGGTGGCAGGTACTGCCATGTGGTTTGGATATGGCATGTTCCCCAAAAGTCTCATGTATTTGGATGTCATGGATTGTCTATGAAACCATGTGCTGTTGAGACCTTAGGGTCTGGTTTGGAGGAGTGGGTTGCAGGCATATGGATTTGATTACAGGCCTGTGATGAATTATAACCACACCTGTAAGGGCCAGAACACTGAGGCTGGACCCACAAGGGGCAGATCACCGGGATAGGACCTGGAAGTATATAGATAGACAGCTACCTTCCTCTGAAACTCTACTGGACTTGACTTAGCTTCCTGCTTGCACTGCTGTGAGGAGCTACCTCTACTTCTGCCTCTGCCATGTACTTCCACTGTTGCCAGCTGCCCTGAGCCAACTGGGACCCTCTGAAACTGAGAGCTAAAATGAAACTTTTCTTGCCCTAATTTGTGGATTTCAGGCATTGAGTCACACCAGCAAAAACGTAACTGAGACAGCAGGCCAGCGGAAGGAGCGGGCTCTCGCTAATGACAATCGTTGTTTTGACTCCCAAAGTGCTAGTTTTAAGATTCTTCCAGTTGTTCTGTAAGTTATCCTAGAATCATCATAAGAATTCTTTTTCTGCCATAGTTGATTTGAGTTGGATTTTTGTCACTGGTAGTAAAGAGTTCCAAATAATAAATTCATATTCACAGAGCTTGGAGAGTCAGCTAAGGGATTTCTTGTCTATCATCTTATTTGTGTTTCACACACAAAAAAGGAAAAAGCCTGCACTGTGTCTGTCTAACAGGGTTGGGAGCATTGTCTCACCAGTACGTGTGAAAACAGCCACCAAAGTGGACCATCCCACCATTAAGCCCCACAAATGCTGAAAACCACAGAACCTCTCCATAGGAAAAATAACAATACCCTCAAAGAGACAGATAATAAAAATATTAGAATCAGATTTAGTTCTTACAGAGTGCTTACTCGCTGCCAAGCTCTGCTCAAGTGCTTAGTAATTATTAACTTACCAATCTTCAAAATTAAGAAGTTACTTCAATGAGTAAAATTATTGTCTTCATCTTACAGGCAAGGAAATGAAAGTATTGAGGGAAATGGCTCATAAAGCCAGGAGTGGTGGTGCAGCCTGCAATCCCAGCATGCGGGAGGCTGAGGCAGGAGGATGGCTGTGAGTCCAAGGCTAGCCTGGGCTGCATGGTGAGTTCAGGACCATCCCTGGGCTACAGAGCAAGACCCTGTCAAAGAAAGAAAGAAAGGAAGAAAGAAAGAAAGAAAGAAAGAAAGAAAGAAAGAGAGAGAGAGAGAGAGAAGAATGAAAGGGAAAAATAATCTAGATGATGTGTGGCAGAGGCAGAATTGAATTCGGAGCTTAATGCTCATACACTATGGCATATGGAGACAGAACAGTCATGCAGTTTGACCAAAATGCACCCAACTCACAGAGGGAATGGGTGGAACCCGGAACCTAACCCTATTCTGATTCAGAAGGCTTCATTTAAGTGGTGTCTACTATGGTGCCACTTCAGAGGGTGGCCTGCAATGCCAGCATAAACCCATATTTGCATGCTTTAAACCTAGTGCCTACGTCTCCCTATGTACACGTGGGATATGTATTTAATGAACATTTGCATATGCAGAACACTTGAAAACCCTGTTTGGGATGGAGGATGAGAGGGACACACATGGAGACTTGCTGAGTGACAAAACTATTCTTACCCTTGAAAAAGATGAGTTGCATATTCAAATACAGCTTTCGGGATTGGGGACTTGCAAAGAGAGCCATCTGCAGCGTGTTAGGCAAGGACAAGGAACTCCCTTTCACCAACCTCAGAAGCCAAGTTAAAAATATGCTGGTTCACAGTTCACGGCAAAACTTGGATTTGTCATACCAAAATCCCTTTTGTTGCAAGAGCACATGTGGAAAGGATGGTGAGGATCTGTTTATTTCATGGCTTACTGGGAGCCAATGTGGGCTTAGGGTTCTCGCTCCATCCCTTTTTAAGTTCTACTACCGAAAAACAAAAACATAACCAAAATAAGGAATCCTTGGGTCTAAAACTGATGAATTTCACAGATATAAGAATGTTATTTGTCATTGTTTTGGCAGAGAAAGACATAATCTTTGAGGGCAAAATTCATTTCACAGTCTTTGCAAATATTGATGTGAAAAAGTAAATATAAAGTAAAAATTATTTCAAAAGCTTTCACAAATATCCAAATCTTTCCTGAATCACCTTTTGTTTCCCAAGATTTTTAAATCTGTTCATGTGTATCTCAGAAAGGACATGTCTGCCTCTGGAGCTTTCAGAATGTAATCTGCCACCTTGATATCAAAATTTAATAGAAAAGATGTCACAAAAAGACACATAGGAAATTCAATTCTGATTCTACAGTCTGGAACAATTTTTAGAGTTTAAGAAGACCAATGAAAGACAGCCTGCCTCATCAAGAGAAATTTTATAGGCAGAAGTGATAACGTTGTGTGTTTGTATCCTCATAGTTAGTGTGAAGAAAGACCTAATTACGAGTTTGGTAAAAGCAACACTTTGGGTTTCTTGGGAAAATTAATCTTTTGTGGAAAGTAGATGTTATTTTTTCTTTCACCAATGAGATAAGTAAGTTAATGCCTGGAAGATAAAATTATTTATATAAGATCAAACAGTAATTAAATAGACAGAGCGAGTTTTCTGCACCTCAAGTACTCTTGTCTGCTGTTGCTGAAGTAAAACACAGTATCTTCCCTCAAGAAGCCACTATCTTCTGTGTCCTGATTTAGTGATTGGTATCATTCTTTCAGTTCTCATTAATTTGGGATACCTCACTGTGTCCTTTCACGGGATTATGTCAACTTGATGGAACCACACCTCCGTTAGGATTAAAATTTGTCAACCCCCCTAGATTGAGGATCAAGAACTGGTCTGGATTAGACTGTGAGTCATTTGTGGGCTGGCCAATGAGAAAAAAGCACCCACCCAGATGTGGGAAGGCCAACTGGAACTCCAACAGTACAAAAGGGAGGAAGAGGGACAATTGTCACAGCTTCTTCCTCTGGGAAAGCTCTCACCTTCCCAATTGTCTAGGGAGGTCGACTTGCTACACCTTGCAGATGGTCAGCACAGACTCGCTCCGGTCTCGACTTGTGCCTGTCTGCCTGTTGCTGCCCTTCAGTCGCTGATCTTCAGGCTTCGGTATTCACCTGAGATCTACAGCAGACTCTCACCTCACCGGCTGTTCTGCAGTCCCGGACGCGAGATCTACTTCACGGCTGAGCAGCCATCTTGGACCACCTCTATCCTTGGATTTGTAAGCCTCCCTAACGGACATTTTTGCGGTAAAATCTGTAAAGTCTATCTTTTGAAAGAACCCAAACTAATACGCTCACTTTCCAGTTTCAATCAGTCACCAATTCCCACCGAATCTAGTTCCATATTCTAATTGATACATTTCGATTGTCCTGCATCCCTCCACACACCACGCCTACCTAGATCATGGCTAATGCCTCCAATCTGTGCTTCTTCCATGTGCAGCTACCAAGATAAAACAAATTCTAAATTGTTGCTTGTGTATTCCAAGCCCTTTAACATGTCCACATCACCTGAAAGATGAAGTATAAACTATTGGCTCAGCACAGGAGACCGTGTACCTACAGTCCTACAGCCCTGCCTCTCTCTCTCTCTCTCTCTCTCTCTCTCTCTCTCTCTCTCTCTCTCTCTGCCTTGGTAACCTTCATGGAAATTTTCTCATGTTTGAAGCAAACAATGACAAGTTGTATTTTGTAAAATGATGGGAAATCTCAGGCACTAGTATTTGCTTAAATATATCTTTCTCAAAGTCATTTAGGGAGGGGGAAAGAATTGACAAAAGCAAATCTCCCTAAACCTCTCATTTTTCTGAATCTCTTTGCCCAACATTCCTTAAGGAAGAACTTTTACATAGAAAGCTTTAAATCTATTTACAAAGTTATTTTATTTTATTGTTTTATTTATCTTTCTGGTTTTGACTCTTTATTTCCTAAGACATAAAGTACAAACTCTTCAGTAAAACATTTAAGGACTTGTGTGGTGTGACTCAAGGTCACCTTTGGAATACCTAAATCTACGTTGTTCCTTCCCTTGCAATATCTCCCATGGTTCCAGCCCTGAGCCTCTGCTCCTGTTCCTCGGGTCTTCATTCCCCCTTTCACATATGCACAAATAATAAATGTGTATGGCATAGAATTGAAAGAGGGAAGTCAGTCCACAATCAGAAGTCATCTTTTGATAAGATACCCTTGTTTCCTATAGGAACAAAGATAGCATTCTCCAAATATTACTGCTCAGATATTTCTTCTAAATCTATTCTTCATATGTGATCCATTAAGTGGTTGAGGCCAAGACTCCTCAAGCGCCTGCACTTTTACCTCCTCTCTTCACAGGTGTGTGATAACAATACCCATTCTCTCTTGGCTAAAGAGGGAACCCATGTGGCAGAAAAAAAAACCATAGCTTGTATCACTTAAGCTTCCCAACCTCCCATAGCTACTAGTCCTCAACCAATGGAGATGAAGCCAAGATTCAGAAGCTGTTCAAGTTAGGTTAGGTTTAACGTGACACAATTTAACTTATCAGTGTTGAATGTGATTAATTCCCCAAACCTATTTTTCCCCTGATACTGGGTCAATGAAGGAGTCAATGCAAAAAGCTTTTTGGAAGCATCTAGAAAGTTCAAACAGCCAAAATATTAAAAATTCACTGTAATTATTATTTTATTTTATAAAAGTAGGATCTAGAAGAACACAATAGAAATTAGAAAAGAGATGAGCACTAAGCATCTAAATTAAACCATGATTAAAAGCAGTGGAGAGGAGCACAACCTGGCGGTGGGCTGCCTAAAGCTATGTTGGTGACACCCTAGAGCCACGGAGCTGAAGGAGCAGGGCGTGGCTGCACACAGCAGGGCTTTGGCAGGGAGGAGCAGCAGGCTTTGTACTAAATGACTGTTTCCAAGCTCCTGAGCCATGGGGGCATCTGGCCCAGAAGACGTTCTTGGAACTCGGGATTGGGAAATGAGGCAAACATAAGCAAAAATTAAAATAAATCACGGGCTCCATGTGCCAGGGCTCCCAGGAATGTGGTGACTCTGGATCCTCTCTCCACCTTGGCACCAGGATTTTTCCATGCAGGTCCTGTCCCAAGCAGCAATTTTTTACTTGGGACTTATTGGGACTCACGTAGGAAACAAGTTACAAAAGAAGAAGATGGCTTCACCACCCTGCCCTAGAGTCCAAATCTACTCAATGTTTTTACCCAGAATATTAAGATCTGTATTCTCTCAGTCTTAAGGACTCTCTAGCCCTCTCTATACTTCATGGTGATGTACCTGGAACTCTGAAAGCATTTTCCAGACTCCTTACTCACCCATTTTTCTATTGTGGTTTAAATCTAAAATGTCACCCAAAATTCTCTTGTGTTTGGAAAGTGATTGGGTCACCCAGGGGCACTACTCATCTGCAGATGGACCCATTGATTTCATGTGCTGTCAAGAAGTAGAGCCCAGCTAGAGGGATGAGGCATTGGAACAGTGATCTAAAGGGGTATGTGCTTGTCTCCCAATCCTTCCTTCACTTCCTCCTGGCTGTGATGGGACGTGCTGCTGCCCTTAACCAGGCTTGTCCACCACTGGAGCCTACTTGTACCAAGACAAAAACCTCTGGCACTCTGAGCTAAAATAAACCACTCCTCTTTTACTTTGTGTACTTGGTGGCTGTTGGGTATTTTTCCCTGGCAACTAAAAGTGACTATGACACTCTCCGCTAGAATCTTTCAATAGAAGACATTATTAATAGGAGAGAAGAAGACGAAGACTTGAAGAAACTCTCTTCTTATTTGCACATTTTATATGATTCCTTCCAGAAGCAAATCATGCCTTTGGTTGAAGCCTCTGTTATCTACCAACGCTCACATCTGTCGTGACTGGACACCTAGTTAGGAACCAGCACGAACTGGGCCACCATGCCTGAACTCAAGAATTCAGCTCATATTCTCAGAGTTCTGGCTGTAGTGTATCCTGAATGAAGTCTAAGTAACAGCTTTGGGGCTCTAATTCCCCAAGACGTATAAGCATTGACCGTAGGACATCCCCACCCAGAAGATGAAGCCCATTTACAAGACACTCCCTCTTAGCAGTAAGAGAATTGGCCATGCTGGCTTCCTCCTGTGAGCCATGTTCTCCTATCTTACTTCATTCTCTCATACCTACCTCCCAGTAATGAATGTTAGAAAGACCTTAGCATCTTCTCAATGCTATGCTAACTTTCTAACAGATGTATAATCAATTCCCTGTATTAAATCTCCTCTATTTGAAATCCCCGGTGTGGTTTTATTTATTTTTTGTTTTTGTTTTTCCAACTGTAATCCAATAAAGAAATGTATATCCTAAGTGCAATTTTGTGAAATCTTTGAGAAGAAAGATTATGTAGAAAGAAAGTTTTACCTTCTGTGAAAATAAAACTATCCTATCATGTCTTTAACCCTTTCAATAACATGAGTTTATAATATCCCAGCTCTGTATGTACAAAAGTTCTGATGGCAGGAGTGACAAAGTCAGAAATCTTAATGTTGATGCAGAGACCAGAAAGCAGAGGAGAAACTGGCAGTGTATGCTGGGTCTGGCATGACATTCAAGAGCCACCGTACAGTCCACAAGACCCAAGGCAGCTTCTCAGCAGCCACCTCCCCCTTGGAATTTTTGCAGATATGAATTTTGGCCTGCATTGGCTTTGTTTTCCTTGTTTGGTTGGTGTGGTTTTTTCAAAGTATCTACAACACTATGAACTTTAAAAAATGTTAGTGAAAGAGAAAAGACAGTCTGGTGGGACTGAACTGATGAAAGAAATGACAATGAAGGAAGTGGAAATAAGGAGAGAAGAAGCTGCAGAGCTAAGGACCAGATTAGTGACACAAGCTCAAATTTGGGTCGGAATTTGGGAAGGGCACATTCAGAGGCATCACTCGAGGCTATGGCACTGAAGAACATGTGAAATTACACACACCCTACTGTAGGGAAGGGGGTCATCAGTGTCCTTTCTAATTATCAGGCCTGGAGGCAGGCCAGCCTACAGACTGTAGATACTGTACATTCTGTAGAATTTTCTAGAACAGTGTCCTTTTTAATTTTCCTTTTTGTGTCCCAAATGTCCAATGTTAACTACATTCGGTGTAGGCTCTGGAATGAAGTTATTAGCTACTCAAATAATACCAAAAGTTACGTATAACATATTGATGCATATTTAAGTTATCAAAATGGCATAGTGTAAAGACATTTGTATTTAAACAAATGTAGAGTAATGTAATGACCTTCTGAATTTGTTTATTCTATTTGACATGCTGTGGGTACCTTTGTTTGCCATCATGAACTGAATGTCAACCTTAAAACCATTATATGATCTAGCTATACCACTCCTTAATGTATGCTCACAGGAACTAAAATCACCATTCCATAGGGATACTTGACTACTTATTTTATTGCAACACAACTTATAATATTTAAGATATGAAACCAGCCAAGGTGCCCATCAACAAATGAAGGGATAATAAAAGGTGTGGTCATATACACAATGGAAATTATTCAGTAATAAAGAAGGACAATGTCCTGTATTATGTCCATGTATTTT
>PVKB01007710.1:0-28935 GCA_004027205.1 Ctenodactylus gundi
GGGGAGGGAGGGAGGGATGAGTAGGGGGAGGGACAAAAGGAGAGTGGGAAAGTCCTTGTCACCTTGACAAGATACGTACGTGCACAAAATGCGCAACTTCATTGTAAACCTTAAATTTTGCACTTATACATATCAATAAAATGGGCCAAAATGTTAAATATTGCACGGTTTCTCTAGTAGGAGAATTTAAACACATAGAATAGTCAAATGGGTGAGATTAAGGAGTCAGGGAGAACGCGAAAGGGGGCTGTACAGCTAAAAGGGGGAGGGAAAGCGGTACTGAATTCAGCTGTACTCAGAATTCTCAAGCTTGACTTAAAAACTGTGTATCACGTATATTTACTACAAATGTAATGCAAAAACTGAGAAGGCAGTATAATTTGTTGTTACCCCACATGACATGGTATAGTGTTGTCTGAAGGTTTACAGTTGTTGGCTTAATTCATATTAGAACTTATAAGAATTTCATCTAAGTTCAAAATGGAGGTACTTTCATATGCTAAAAGAAGGAAAAAGGGGACATTTATGACAGTACCATTTCAAATTAATCAGAGAAAAAGAACAAATTAAGTTACAACAGAGTCGAAAAACCATACATATAGCAGATATGAGCCTCTTGTCTCAAAGGTAATTTTAAATGAGAATTTTCTAGAACATTTAAAGCAGAGATCCCCGAGCTCTGGGCTGTGGTTCATGTCCACCAGTGGCCAGGGAGGACCAGGATGCAGGGACAGCAAAGTGAAGCTCTGTCTCCAGCCAGGATGTTCCTATTAGGTTGAAATGTCATTGTTGATCCTACAGACGGTGGAGATTTGCTTCTCTGGTTTTTGCGAGAATAATCTTCAATTAAATATGTCCCCGGAGTCAAACAGGCTGGGGACCACTGATTTAAAAGACAGACATTGTCAGAAAGGACTTTTTTTCCCTCATAGAAAAATAAGGAATCTTCCATAAAAAAACAGAGAAATTTCAATATAGTATTTCAGATAGCATATAAGTGGAGCGATAATGAGTCAAATTTCAATAAATCTATTTAGAAAATGAATGGATGGCTAATTTTAAGCTGTGCTACAGTGATCAAAAGAAACCCAGGTTAAACACATTAAGTTTACATAACACAGCCTCCAGGGAAACGGATATTATCATTAATAAAGAGAAGAATTATGCAATGATAAAGAGGACAGGTGTTTAGTGAGAATTTTTGTTGGTGGCACAACTAAAATCCGATGATCAAATATTTTTAAACACAACAAGAAACAGAAAAATATTTGAACAAAAATGGCTCCTGATGGAAAATCTGGGTGAAAGAGGACAAACAGGACTTTGTCTTTGGAGACGGCAGCATCCTTCTTCCAGTAATTGATGGGTGGATAAGGCAAAAAATCAGTAAGATAGAGTTGGCCTAAGTAACACGATTAATCAAGTTGATACAATTGACATCTACAGGATGCCGCAGCCACCACCTGTGTTCTTCTGTAGAATACTTGCTAAAAAAGACTGCATTGAAAACCCTGAAGCACACACTCTCTGTTTTCACGTGGCACTGAGGATCGAATCCAGGACCTCACACATCAAGACCAGAGGAAATATATCTGGACAGACTTCCAATAATAGATATGGCATGAATATAGTCTCAAATCAAGTGGCATTAAAGTGGAAATGAGTGACAAAAAGATGGAAAAACACCAAATAGTTGAAGATTAGACAGCACATTCCTAAACAACACACTTCAAAGAACAAATCTCACAGAAATTCAAAATCATTTTAAGCTAAGCAAACTTCAAACAAAGACATTAAAATCTGAAGGATTCATAAAAAAGCAATGCTTATTGAGATATTCATGGTATCGAGTGCATATGAAGAATATCTAAAACAATAAACAATGTTTCTACCATGGAAGGCTAGAGTAAATAATGTAAAGACTAAACTAAGCCAAAGAAAATTGAAAATCACAACAAAGTCAATTAAATTGATAATAAAAGAAGAATCAGCAAAATTAAAAGTTGGTCATGTAATCAGTAAAACTAATCTAATCTCTCTCTACTCAGAATTCCCAAGGTATTCCAGAGTGGAAGAAGATGATAGGATGTGGGTTGGAGTTTATTAAAATTAACACTTTTATATGTAAAAGGAGCATTGAAGGAAAGTTAAGATTTTTATTTATTTATTTATTTATTTATTTTAGACAGGATCTTGCTCTGTAGTCCAAGCTGGTCCTAAACTCACTGGGTGTCCCAGGCTGATCTCAAACTCATGGCAATCCTCCTGCCTCAGCCTCCAAAGAGTGCTGGTATTATAGGAATGTACTTTCATGTCTGGTTTGTGGTGCTGGGAAACTGAACGCAGGTGAGCTGGGCTGGCTAGGCAAACACTTTAACCACTGTGCTATAGCTCCAGCCTCACATCGAAGGAAAAATAACAGACCAAGTATTGTTCTTTGTTTGTTGTTCTGATTTTAAGGTGGCTGGGGAATCTCAGCGTGAGGTCTAAGTGGTAGAACTCTATTATTAATATGTTGGGCTTTCTGGAAAGGGATGGAAGCACAGCTGACCTAAGTAAATTTGGATGCAAGTAGGATCTGTAACATCCAGGAAGAGCACGTTGGGCATCAGCAGCGATGCCTTACTGATAGTGCAGTTTCTTGGGAAAGTGTAAGTAATTCTGATACAGACATGCGTCCATGTTGCCATTGCACAATGACATAGCAACCACGTGGCTACAGAAGCCAAGTTTCTTGCTGTTGTAGTGGGAAGAAGTTGCAGTTGAACTAGCGGATGGGCTGTACAACTCCATGTGATAACAGAATCGGATACATCAGTACAGACTCTCATTCTGCTTAGTAAGCAGACGGCTACCTATTTACGTATTTATAAATGTATGTGTACGTGTGGTTGTATACACACCTGTGTTTCCAAGCTGCCGGAGGATGATGCCAACAGCAAGAGCATGGTGGACAGGTGCAAGGAATTTGCCCAGGTGGCAGCAGCAGAAAAAAAAAAACGCTTAAAACAAATCAAAATAAAACAAACATTCTGTATTGCATATACACATATCAATAACATGGGCTGAGAATACAAAAACATTACATGGATTGAACTAGTCAAAAGGATACACAGTCTTTACCAAATGAAAAGAACTCCCAATGGGGAACCTGGGGAAGTTAAATAAATAACAAAGCATTTTGATACAATTTCTAGCAAAAAGTAAATGTTCATGAGTCGATAATGATGCAAAAATAAGTCAATTGCTAGTTAAATGAATGAATTGAAGGACAGTGGAACGCAAATATCTCTCCCAAGGGCTGAGTGAAGGAGGGCCCTGCACCGGCGTGTGGGGTCCTCACGGACCCATAAGGATCTGAACCAGACGAGAGGGAGCTTGCGAAATAGTAAGTAAAACGCCTGTGCATAGTGGAATATTATCTATGATATAGGAATCATGAATTTCGAAACTCCACCCTGAAGAAATGAAACAAATGATGCCAACATCGAAATGAATCAGGTGTCATGATTATCTGAAAAAGTGTCAAAATATGAAAGTGAGCTAAAAAGAAAAGACAAGTGCCATTGCAACCATCGACAAATCGCTACTGTAACAATTCAAAACACCCCTCCCAGTCCCCAGTGTGTCTTTTGACCATGTTAATATGGAGGTTGAGGAACCTTTTTATTTGGGGAAGATCTAATCAATGTTTATAGATTGTGCCTTTGAAGTCAAGTTTTTTTAAAAATTTCTTTTTCCCCATTTCATTGATATGTATAACTGCAGCACATGATGTTTACATTGTTCTGGAATATTTTGTGCATATACATATCATGACGAGAGTACAGCTCCTTCCCCTCTCCCTTTTTGATGCTCCCACCGCCTTCTCTTCCTCACCTGTTTCCTCTATTAGCTTCAATCAGTTCCATGAAACGATTGTGAAATCAAGTTTTAAGATCACTTTGGCTGGGTTTTATGCAGAAGACTCACTTTTTATACGAAAATCTTACTAGTTGTATGTCTTAATGTGAGGTTAGGATTCAAACAACAACAATTTTCAACTGAAGTGTGACCTCTAGATCAGTTACAAGACAACTGGTATACATCCTGGGCTATGTGCAAGAGTCTCTTTTTGTCAACATCTGTGTCAACACGTGCTGCCTCTGGCCTTTCTGACAACAGTCCTGCTAACAGGTGTGAAACGATGTCATTTTTCATTTCAGTGTGTATTTTCCTAATAATTAGCCATGAGATTATTATTATTATATGTTGGAAATGTCTTCTTGATGGAACATCTACTCATATCTCTTGTCTAAATTTTCGTGTGTATTTCTACCACTGCCCGATGGCCCCCATTTCCCAGCTTCAGGGAGGTGAGTAGCCCATTGGACCACACGGTCCTGGCCTGAACTGGCCCAGAAGCAATAAGCCCAATAAATCATGAACTGGAGTGTCCAAAACTGTGAACTAAAATAAACTTTTTTTGTTTATAAGTTAATTTTCTCAAGTAACTTGTTAAAAAAAATCTGACTAAAATTGATTGAATCAGTGTAAATGACTTGATTGTGACATTTTATTGCATTTTATGAAATTTTATAATGTGAAAATTTAGTGAACTTGAAAAGTATGACTGTATTAGTTCTTAAGATGGTCATGCACATTTAAAAATACCTCCAAAATATTTAAAATAACATCATCTAGAAACACATAGAGTAAGTAACTCAGTTTCCTGATAGCAAGCTTATTATCTCAGAATTATTACTAGTTCATTTTATCTTCCCAATAGTAGGCTAAGAAACAAAAATTTTCCTTAAAATATTTATGCATATGTATAAAAATTAGAGTAGATTTAATGGAGGACTACAAGATAAAGAATATTTTATATCTTAAGATGTTTTATTTATAAATTTCATAATGATATTTCTATACTAATTCAAGAAGGATTTCCCAATTATTTTTAAAATCTGCATATTTTGCTGCTATCTCATAATTCATTTACATATTTGTATTTGATCTTTACATGTTTAAAAATAATCCTACAATAATTGACTTTGTCCAATTTATTATATTTATGTAACAAGTATATGTGGAAAAGATATTTTGGAATTAAAAAGCCTTTTCTAAGAATATTTATAAAATTTGGTAAGTATCACCATGATATCATTAGATACTATGTCAATTGAAACTATTATAAATATATCTCTGGTTTTATTTTGTAACTTTTTAAAACAATATGAATTTCAACTTTATTGCACCGTATCTCAGAGGAGGTATGCTGGTTTCTAAGCCCACAGAATAATCTGTGGGGCTCTTTGTAGAGTGAAAGAAGTTATGCTTTTCTCTTTTTATTTTTTAATTTACTGGTTTATAATGATTTTTTTCCAGTTTACCATGTACAGGCTATTCACAAATCATTTAAAGAACTCTCCTGAGCAGCTTAAATATAAGAGTAAGCAATTTATAGAACATTTTATAAAAGTCGAAAATATTTGCAAAGTCAGCAAATCATCAGAAAAACACTAGATTTTACCTGTCGATATAAATGAAGTTCTATTTTTGCAAAACATATTTATTCCTTTGAACGTAAGGTAATTGTGAGTATGAACTTTGATTTATTACTGTTCTATTTCTAAAACAGTAGCTCAAAGATTTGAGCTAAACTTAACTTTTAGATTTTAATCTTATAGAACATCATTTCTATGCAAACTTCTCTACTAATATCTGAAAATGCTGATATATTCATAGTGGAAATTTGGTTAGGTTTGTGTCTTTATTTGCATTTTTAAGTTATCCTAAAATTACCTGGAATCGGTTTTGAAATGTAACATGATGAAGTTAACATTCATGACTAAAGTTGGAAACAAGCACATGGGATTGCTAACCATGGCCATATCGATGTTGTGAATTAACCAGATTGATAGTTTATAGAGGAATGAAACTACTGGACTCCCATAACATCCCTTTCTCAGCATGATGCGCTACAGAGTCAGCCAGACGGTGAGAAGGACCAGTAGCCTCAACTCCCTGGCTCTGTGGATGGCAGGCCTGGCAGGTTTCCTTGTCTGCATCACCAGCATCTACTCCACTTGTTTCCATCGAATGCATCTGTGTCTGTCTGTACCTGGTAAACAGTCTGTTTGCTTGCAAAGCATTCTTTTAAATGTCACAGGATGTTGGAAATCTGAAATATGCTCAAATCCTGTCTGCACGTGACTTAGAATATGTCTATGGGCTTCACAAAAACTTGCAGGTGATACAGAAAAAAAATAAAGAAAACAACAATAACTGCCATCTAAATGATGAATTGACTATATTTTTGCTTCAGCATATAACAACCAAACTGAGTACCAGACCCTAAGAAATATGTACACACACACACACACACACACACACACACACACACACACACACACACAGATAGATAGATAGATAGATAGATAGATAGATAGATATAAGATTTGCTGTATGTTGAAAATATTTCTATATACTCAAGCTTTCTGGATCACTGTTATGTAGTATGAACAAAATATTTAATATGAAATTTGGAGATCATTTTCAATGTATTTAAATTTGGTGTGGAGAAATAAATGTGACTGTCCTAAGAAGAGAATTTAAGGTTTAAACTGATTTCTATTAACAGGCATAGACATAAATGACAGGCAATTAAGACAGATCATAGATAGATGAGAGACAGAACTCTACACACACGTATATATTCAAGCCCGGGAGAGGCAGACGTGTGGATAGATGATTCATGTAAAGTAAAATGCACAGTAATTTTCCTTGATAGTGAGGGGGATCAGAAATACAATAGCCATAATTTGAGACTGACAATTTGTTCAGGAACAGTAGAAAGGAAGAGGACAAATTTAAAAGGAATTTTTAACCATCAGTTAAAAATCTAAAGACTTGCAATACAGAGGTTAGTATTTGAAAAATTTATATCTTGAGGACCCAAAGGCCTAGCTAAGTGTTTTGAACACTTTCCTAGCGTGTTTAAAGCCCTGGGTGCAGTCTGTGTGCACCACATAAAAATTAGCTGCTGGTGGGAATGTAAATTCATACAACCACTCTGGAAAGCAGTATGGAGAACTCTCAAAAGACTAGAAGTAAATATCCCCTTTGATCCGGTGACACCCCTCTTGGGAATATATCCAAAAGAGGACGAAACAACATACAACAGAGATATATGTATACCCATATTCACAGCAACACAACTAACAATGGCTAAAATGTGGAAGTCACCAAAATAACCATCAACAGACCAATGGTTACACAAACTGTGGTACTTACACACAATGGAATACTATGCGTCTATAGAGTGCAACAGCGTGGAGGCTTTTATAGGCAAATGGAAGAAACTTGAGAACATCATGCTTAGTGAAGTGAGTCAGAAGCAGAAGGTGAAACATAGGATGGTCTTTCTGATATGAGAGGCCCAGATCACAACTCCTATGGAACTTAAAAAACAAAGTGAAACAGGGGGGTAGGGTGGGGAGGGAGGGAGGGGTGGGTAGAGGGAGGGACAAAAGAAGAGTGGGAAAGTCCTTGTCACCTTGACAAGATACACATGTGCACGAATGCTGAACTCCATTGTAAACCTTAAATTTTGCACGTATACATATCAATAAAATGGGAAAAAAAATTAGCTGGATCAGAGGGTGGAGGGGTTGCACACTTCTAGTCTCAGACCTCAGGAAGCTGAAGCAGTTTCCAACTGGGCTACACAGTGAAATCAAGACCAAACAGGACTGCAGAGCCAAAATGCTGTCAAAAAAAAAAAAAAAAAAAAAGAAAGGAAAAAGAATTCTGGGTAGATTATTATCATCATTGTAATGAAACATTATCATCAGAACTTGGGAAGAATCATGGGTCTCTTATTAAATTATTTAGTGCCGATGTGCTACTCAAAGCCAAGATGTCAGAATATATATATAAAATTTGTTTTTACACAGAAGGTTTTGAGACAGAAACTGGATAAAAGGCAACATGTAAAGGCTGCACACAGAATGCCAGATTGTGAAACCATCTTCCCAGGCTCCTTCTACACCTGTTCATCACTGCGCACCTGTCCCTGGGCTCCTCAAAGGCCTCGGCTTCTCTTAGGCTCAGAGGACTTCTCAGACGCCACCTAATTGTGAAACTCCGCAGGGATTATCACGCCAGCTGCACAACCTATCCTCACATGTTAAGTCATCTCCGTACCTCTCAGCTTTGGGGTAATGATTTCAGGGCAATTTCTGATATTTCTTATTCTATGTCATGAGCATCACAGTTAAGTACTCTTGGCTCCGAGCGCTCTATGTGCAGGCCTATAATCCCAGCACTCTGGGAGGCTGAGGTAATGGAATCACAAGTTCAACCTTAGCCTGTGCAATTTAGCAACTCAGCAGACCTTCGTCTCAAAATCAAAACCAATATTTGGGCTGAGATTGTAATTCAGTGTGAAGCCTCTGGTCTTGATGTCCAGTACAGAAAGTAATAAAAATAGTAATAATAATAGCGTATTAACAGTAATCTTAGTTCTTGCAATGTATACGACAAGATGTCCAACACAGAAGCCCATTTCCATGCACAGAAATGATCAACAGAAAGGTAAAGCCTTTTGATCCCAAAGGACTTAGTTCCCTTGCAAATGAAGTTTACTACAGAAAAGGTGACTTGGCCTACTTTTAAAATGAAATACAAATCTCCAAAACAAATGCTAAACTCAAGAGTTTTTTTGTCACTAATATATGAGACATTTTGAATAACACTGTTGATTATAGGAAAATACTGAAATGTGTTTTTAGAAGATAAAATGTGTTCTATGTGTATATTTTATATATGTTGTAGAAATAAAAATATATTTCGTCCAGTTCTTTGGTCACACGGAGAGCAATCCACCCATATTCTCAGATGCTGCACTCTGTGGTTCATTACGACACATATGACAAAAATTGCCTTTGTACATCCTTTCCCAGACGGTGATTGAATACGATAAAAACATTGAAGTACCCTGGAAAATCACGATAGGGAGCCTGTAGGACCCCCTGTTTACCCCACCAAGTCCTTTTCAGCACTGCATGGTGCTCTAGGACTTTTCCTACCGACTGTTTGCCTTTCTCTCCTTTACAAGTCTCAGACGTACGCTGTAGCTTAATTAACTTTTCCAGAATTCCTTGTCTCTTTCTTTCTGTTATTTCTTGCCTACGTCACCCATCTTTGGCATTAGCCTTTTGGAGGGTGCAGTTAAATTAATTCTAAAATATAAGTTTATTAAAATATGCAATTGTCAATTCCCATTTCTATATAAGGTAACAGTTATTTAAAAATAATAAAGCTCTCACTCCAAGTTAAGAATCTGACAAAGAGGCAGAGTACCTGTGCTTCTAGTTATGTCCTTAAGAAACATCTGTAATACAATTCCCATTTGGTACCTGAAACAGAGTAGCACTCCTCGGCACTGAGGATTAGGTAACAGGTCAGTGCCCAACAGGGAAGTGTGGCTTTGCAGTCACTCAGCTTTCCAAACGAGCATCATTCTGGCCACAAGGCCTGAACCCACAAATGCTGCATCTTTCTCTTGCTACCCTTGAATTGCCGCAGAATCAGCCTGAGCGCTTGCCCTGTCTTAGCGTCTCCTTCCTCTTCCTGAACTCAGAGATTTTATTTTCTAATTCTGCTATGTTTTGATACATTCCACATTTTATTATAATTTATGAGTGAAAATTAAAATTAAGCTCAAAATATGTCATAAATGATGGTAGAGTTCTCTCATTTTCATTTTTATTTTTAAATCTGGAACAGAGTACTGGGGTTATGGAGAATTCGGTCTTCCTCTATTATCTAGTTCCAGGGTGACAGAGATTGAAGGGCAAAGCAGGATTAAAAAAATAAAATCCTCAATAAAATGCAACAAAAGAAAGTCACCCCCTTGATACTGGAAACAGAGGAGGCTACAGTTCAGTTTTCGGATAGCGCTTAGCCAATCCAAGGAAAGGTCACCTCTAGGAGAGTCTCCAGAAAGAAATACACCCTTGGTAACCCCGAGAGTTTATTTCACTAATATTCGTGCTGGAGTCTAGGAATGTGCAGTACGAACCTTCTGGGAACTTTGGCAGTTAGTCTGTACGTTGCCAGGGCAACAACAAGCAGCCAACACACCTTCCTATGCGTAGCGGTTCCTCTGTCATTGATGTGTGAAAATTTTACTCTGCTACTTCAGTGAAGGTGTTTTCTCTTCCATATCCAGGCTGATAGCATGCAATCCCGTGTAGAGTGCTGTCGTTGGATATTCGCGCTCACATGCCAGGAGTAGTGAGGGAAGAGGGTTAAAGAGGCAAACTCTTCCTGTGCCAGCCTGGCTGACTGAGGCTCCACCCACTGCTCCCACCTGAGGCGTGGCCTTTGTTACCCGGGTCTCAGCTGACAAGGCTACTCTGGTGTGAAGCTGCTACTTTCAGGTCTTTCGCTAGAGTCTTCTCCCCACAGCAAGATGGGATTGAGGGAACATAGAAAACAATTCATAAAATCGTCTCTATAATTAAGAACCAGGGAGAAGGAGTTAGAAAAACCCATGCTTGAGGCCTGGAGGGGGTCGTGCTCTCAGTCAACGTGCCAGCTGGGGTCTTTCCATCTTGACCTTATCTACCTTAATTTGAGAACATCACTTTTGGGGAAGGCTAATGAAAATTTTATACAGGTACATAAAACTCTATTTAAAAATATTTCTTTGTAGACAAGTGGATGAAATTTTTCAGTTCATTTTCTTAGTGTTTAGGATCAACTCAATGACAAGTTAATACTAGACAGGCACCTGAGACAAAGGCATTTGCATTCAAGTATCACTGAATTTTCTTCTTTTCAGAATATTAGATTTATTTAAAATGTTGGTAAAGCTTTGTTCACAGAGTAATTCCAAAGCACTGCTTTGTTATTTTCAGTGACTACTACTATCACATGTGATGCATTCTGTAGCAGATTTGTGCCACACAATGCCATTGAAAGTGACATCATCAAAAGTGAAATTGGTGAGGACCCCACGAGCCCCCAGGTAGCTGTGGTCACTGTGTAATTCCTTCTGATTCTTCTCATTTGTGTCCTGTGCAACAAGAGTGTTGAGGACTGAGCAACCTGACATTTGAAAATAGTCAAAGTTCAACTTCAATATTTTTCCCATGACAATTGAATTTCATTGGAAAGAGAAAAATTATAAAAGTCACAGCCATAGAGATTAAGATACCCTATAAGCCAAGATTGTTGTGCCAATGACTGAAACATATTTATAATAATATTACCTTTTCATCTGTTATGATTTCTAATCAAAGATGAGAGTGATATATACATCCTCCAAAGCAAGAGACTGCAAGTAGGATAAGAAGACGATACCCTTTGCAGACGAGGGACAGATAGCCTAACATGCAAAAGAGGGGTTTGTTAATAAAGTCCATAAGTGATTACATTTTTCTGGCAATGCAAGTTCCATGTATTGAAATCAATAGTTGTATGCATCTGTTTAAGAACATCACAATAAATCCAGATGCGTGAAACAGATCATTTGATTACGAGCTATGGCAAAATGCAAAAAGAATTCAGTGCTCAAGAGAGATTTAGAAGTCACATTTTTTAAAATTGAGAAGGATGACTCTTCAAGGAAACATAGAACCTATTTAAACTATTATTATTCATATTTTAAATAAAATATTGAGATTAAGATGCATCACATATATTCAGTTATTGCTAAGCAAATATTTTATTGTATGCAATCTAATCTTGCTCATTCACCATGTAACAATGTATTGTAAGCCACAAATGTAAATAAAACTGTTTAAAGCTACACATTAGAAGGCTCAAAAGATATTGGTTACTCTTAGTTTCCTCAGATATATAATTTTGGTAAAAACTCATTTGAGATAACTATAATATTAATGAACATTTATTGAAGTTCTATTTTATTTCTAGAGCAAGATTCTAGGTTAACCATGCCCGGGCATGCCAATCCACAAAGCAAACTCACACTCATGAAGTACTCTATGATGTGTGATATCATCTCCCATGAGAGTTTAAGCCATTCTTAATTGTTCAAAGTTGCATGACTAAAGTTATAGCAATCCTTTAATCATTAAAAGAGAGACATGTGTGCTCTAGGATTTGTTGACAATGATGTGTAATACAAAGTAAAATTATTTTTAAACCTCAGTCAGCATATACCAATATATACCAAAGCTTTAGACATTGTTTTAAAGATGATTGTAGCCCAGCTTTAACTAGATTGTACAAAAGAGCTTATTTCCTGTATATAATCAACAGGGCAGATTTACTACTAGACTTGACTTTCTCTATCTCTTACTGTCTCTGCTACTTTCGGCAGACACTGAAAACTTTCCCTACAGATTTGCCGCATCTTGGGACTTCATCGTACAGCTCTGTCTTTGACCCAGGGTCTTGGGGAGTGTGGGGACCTGGAGCTCACCTGCCCTAAGTTCTCAGACTGTTTCTCAGGGCGTCCCTCTTTTCGATGACGGCGGTTATAGACCTTCAGGAAAGAAGGACATGACTTTCTCAGGTAGAAATCCAGACAGCCATGTTCCCATTTCGCTTGATCTTTCTGCATTTTTATTCTTACGTAGTTCATTTACATTAACATGAAATGGTGAATTTCAGTTTTGCTATCTGACAGCTAGTCCCCAGTAACTTTGGATCACTAAACTCTTCTTTTGGCCAAAGTATTTTTTCATTGAAATATGCTGAGTCATTTTGTGAAAAAAATAAAATTAATAACCAAATTTTGTTTCTACACTCTGATTTGAAGTCTCAGAAATAGTTGATGACACTGATTTCCAAGCAACTAAGAAGCAGCCAGATATTCTATAATTATGCTGTAAACTGATGACGCAAAATTAAGAAAAGCTCAGTGGTTAGGAAGTAAAAAATCCTTTCTTCAACTTTAAAGGATGTATAAGGAAGATCTACATCAGTACAAGCTCCAACAATTTTTTTCAAGAAGCATGAAAATTGAAAGTTGCACAGAAACCTTCTAAATAGAATATTCTTGAAAAGGCAATTTATCATGTACATGGAGATAGTATAATTACTAGTGACTTTCATAGACTTTTCCCAGGTATGGTATTGAGGGCAAGTTCATTGACCGACTACCCTAGTTAGCTTGGGAAACTATAACAAAACATAGTGGGGGGTTTGGGGGGACGAAGCCACAGTGACCATTTTTAATTTTACAGTTCTAGGGAACCTAAGTGCAAGGTCAGACTACCAACGTCTTGGACTTCATGAGAAACATTTCTTCTTGGGTTGCAGACAGCTTCTTTATTGCTACTTCCCCTCCATGAGGATAGGAGAAGAAACAAGGACTTTGGTCTCTTCCTTTGAGCGTCCTACATTCATAAATCTAACTTTTTTTCAAAGAATCCATATCCAAATACCCAGTCAAGGCATCACTATAGAAATTTTAAGAGGACAAAGCTTAGAAGATTTGTTGATATAAAGGGATGCCTAGTTAACAAAAGTGACATGAATGTAGCAGCACCCCCGGCACCTCAAGTTAGATGTGTTCTCTCTGTCAAACCTATTGCAATGTCTGGTATATTGAAGAAACTAAACTGTTGAATTTATGAAGTTATGAAGTAAATATTGACTATATGAGTGGAAATCTCAAACCCGACACTCTGAGTGCTACATGATGTATCGGCTGTGAATTCACATCCTGAAGCTGACCTACCAAGAGCTGAACTTGCCGTTACCACGTGTTTTGTATAGAATTATCGGAAAGTTACTGAAATGCTTCATTGTCTTCATTTTAAAACTGAAGATAACTAACAATGGCACCTGTTAAAGTAGAATTATTTGGGGAATTACATGTCTTAGTATGTAGTCATTAATATAGTGCCTACAGAATTACAAGTATTGGGTGATCTTCAAATATTAAATGGTCTGTTAGGAAATTAAGCTAATTCTGTTTATTACCCTTAGCTTTTTTCTCTCCTGTGGTGTTCATGGCATTTAGTGGATAATCTTCTACCTGAGCTCCAGCCTACAGCACCACTCTCTGACCTTTTGAGCTCTTTTATGTATGCAAACATTTATCCATTCTGTGTTTGGATGCTGAGAAAAATTTCTCTTTCCATGAAGTTATCTCCTCTGAAATTTCCCATCACGGTAGTCTTTTATCTGTAGACATTTGAATAACTGTGAAACACTCTTATGACTGTACTTAAAATCTCCTTAGAATCCTTTACCTATTGCTTCTTTCCTACATGGAAACAAAATAAATTATATAACAAACGCCTCAGAAGTATTAAAGTAATTGAAGTAGCTGAGCGATGTGGTATTTGACCTGCTTCGTGTTGTTTCTCTCCACACCTCCCTAGGAGGCCAAGGAGCCTGCATGTCCCAGTGGTCAGAGCGGCAGGAAGTAGGAAATGGAAAGTGTCCGAAACTCACCCAACATGAATATGCATGTGATCTATGCTAGCTATGCTTAAGAGCTATCAGGCCTTTCTCAATTTAAATATTTTATAAACTGTATGTTAAAAATAAGAAGTATCTCCTTTTCATTCAGTGACACATTGGAAGCTGCATGGACTTTATTCACCTTTTGGAAGTTGAGCGATGTCCACAGCACCGCAACTCATACTAGCTCAATCCTAGAGGCAGCCTCCCTAGCACATCAACGCGTGGGCGAATAAAATGTGGTATATACACACCAAAGACTAGCAGCAGGTCGATATTAAAAAGGTAAATTTGAAGTACTTGTAGAACAATGAATACATTGAGGCTGAAACGTTTGGTGAAATAAACTAGAAACAGAATGTTAAATATTTCACTGTTTCAAGTATATGAGAAAACTAATATATAAATGACTAGAGGACCAGTGTGAGTGAGAGGAGGGGAAATGCAGAAGAGGACAGGAGGATGTGCAAAAGGAAAATGGATGCGGGCAGAAAAGGGGGAGAGATGAAAGTGAGAGATGAAAAGCTCTGTGTGAACATGAATGTGGTCACTGTGTAAACGTGTTTGTGGAACAAGTATGTACAAATGAAAAAGAAAACAAAACAACTTGTTCAGTTTCTTCATTGATAAACTAGAACTGTTCAAGTTCCTTACAGACGTTGAATATAAATGAAATCCTTTGTATAGTATACATATGTTGTATTCATAAAACTTTCAGTTTTAGTTAAGTGAGTGATAATTACTTTTTAAGCAATAGAATTCTTAATTATTTTTGTTTGATTACCCAGACTAGTCATCTACGTTTGAAATATTAGTTTATTTAAGTCATTACATAGTCTATATTTTAATGTATTGAAATTCACTCAATTATATTTTATAAAATATAATTTTTTGAGTTTTCAGCACAAACTTAGCTGTATTTTCTGAAGCCAGTTGGATATAAGGAGCATGATCGTTTTGTTTATCCCATATTCTAGTTAATAACACCGGCTAAAATATTTGCTCCCAACCACAACTGGTCTTGCTACAGCATTAAACAGCCACTTGTCCTCTTAAATAGGGGTTAGTGCACAGAGACAGAACGTTTCAGAGAGAGAAAGATGTATCATTGTATCTGTTTGTTCTACCTTTATGTTTCTTTAGTAGTCGGAAACAATTCTGTGGAGAAATGCAAATGTTTACTAAATGTCTCTTGGAACCAGCAGTCTTGGTGATATACTCAGCTCGGCTAGTCACTGCCTTTGTAGCTGAAACGACTTTTGCTGGGAAATGACACCATGAAGCAGTCATGACCTGTAAAATGCAGCTGAAATGTCCAAGCTGTTCTTTTAGATAAATACATTTGATTGTTGTCCATAGTACCAGAAGTTCGATTTCTGTTAGGGCAATGGGCTTGCATTTTTGTTGTTGTTCTTGTTATTGTTTGGTTCTTATTTTGAACTTTATTTGAACTTAAAAAAGTGAACATAAAGAATGGAAATTTTAAATTTTTATTCATTTCTATCTTCTAATGAACACAGAAGTCAACCAACTAAGAAAAAGTAGTAAGTAATGAAAGGGACAGATAAAAAATGAAAAAAAGGTCAGACACATTATTTTATGCTAATTAATTTTGCGAATTAGACTGATCAATGGCTCCCAGGGGTGGTTGTAGACAGGAACAGACTCATACCAATTTCGCCAGCCCATCTGCCCGTTGCTTTTCTTTCCTTCTTTTTTATTTTTTTCCTGTTTCAGTATGAACCTTGGGTTGATGTCACTTAGCTTCTGCGGTAGCTTTCTCAGTTGTTACCTGACAGCACAGTGTGGGGACTCATACCTCATCACAATGTGACCCGAATTTCTCCTTGCACTCCTTGAGACGTACAAACATCAATTTCCATTCATCTAATGACCAAACACCTCAGTTTGTAGGTGGCCATAAGCTTTGTTTTTAAAGTCATTACAAAAATATCAAAAAGGGACAACGCATTGTTTACGAGATAAATAATGTCATTAAGATAGTATGACTTTCTGTTCATTTGCATTTCATTTCTCTGTTACCAAAAGAAATGAACATGGATAATGCTTGAAAGGATGAGCTAACATTGTTTCTCAGATTCGTCGAATGGGGTCGCGAAGACTTCTGGCCTGCCGTGAGGGCCAACCTGAGTGGATGCCTCCTGGAAACAGAATACTTACACAGTTCCTATTGTTAATTCTCACATAAATGGTGATTTCATCCAAGAATAATTCAAAATCACAAATATTGTAATGACAATATGTGATTAAATATCACAGTAAATCTTAAGAACTCATCCTTGTATCAATACTTGCTCCCCTCATAACTTTCTGATTTAATTTTAATTAAAAAATCAGAGTGGGTGTGGTGGCACACTCCTGTGATGGCAGTACTCTGGAAGGCTGAGGCAGAAGCTCACAAATTTGACCCCGAGTAACTTAGGAACTTAGCAAAAACTTGTCTGAAAATAAAGAGAGCACGGGATGTAGCTCAGTGTAGAGATCACCTGGGCTTAGTTTTCAATATCTCAGAAAAATCAAATCAAATCAAATAAAAATGTCTTTACCATCTTACAGATGTCCTAGAGTATTATGATGCAACTATAAATGTGACAATTTGGACAGAGAAACTTGTGTTTTTAGAGGCTCCTTTTTCTTCTCTCTGACCTTCCTTTTCTCTCTATTCCTCCTCTCACTAGCATCTGCTATGTAGCAGAGTGGCTCAGTGGAAGCGTGCCAAGCCCATAATCCAGAGACCGATGGATCAAAACTAGCATCTGTTAAAACAATCATGATCTGAGTGCTATCAAGTCATATAGGTATCTCTTTACAGTCATTGCTAATACCATCTGGACACGGAAAAAAAAATGCCTTTTTAGTGTCAGAATTCCCTGTGAGCCTGTTCTTTGGTACCTGATGAAAGATACTATTTTCTCCTCAACTACTTATAGATTTTCTCCTAAAACATATTTTAGACTTATCTCCTTTAGCCTGGTGTGGTGAGGAACACCTATAATCATAACACCCTTTGATGTGAAGGTTCGAGCTTCCCCAAGTCCAAGCTCAGCCTGGGTACTGAGTGGCATGGTGAGACCCTGTCTCAAAAGAGTATTTTTTCTAAAGGAGTTGTAGCTTACCGTGGAGGGCCTGAGTTCAATCCCTATTGCAGCCTAAATTTTTAATTAAATTTAAAAAAAATAAAATTACCTAATTTTCTAATCACAAAGCAAGGTAATTGTAGATTTCTTTTTTAATCTTTAGAGTAAGTGTATATAAAAATGATTTGGAAGAGACAGAGAGTTCTGAATTCTGCTAATTTTAGAAGTTCTTCTATGATGGATGACAGAGAAACGCCCTTCCGTAAAACTTACAGGTGGTGCAGATTGTCTAGAGTTTGGAAACAAGAGTAGAGAGACAAGAATTCGGAGCTGGGGCATAGCTCAGCGGCTAAAGTGCTTGTCAAGCAAATTCAGAGCCCTGGGTTTGACTCCTCAGCACCACACAAGGTGGGTATGGCCATGCATGCCTGTAATCCCAGCACTTGGGAAGCTGAGGCAGGAGAATCACTCTGAGCTCAAGTCCAACTTGGCCTACATAATGAGTTCAGGAGCAGCTTGGACTACAGTGAACACTGACTCAAAAAAAAAAAGACAAAAATTATGGTGGGCTTCTCTTGATTTGAATGACTGAATAGAAAATTAAAAATCCACACATAGCCCTAAAATTCAATCTACATTGGTTGTACAAATGCTGAACCAAAGTCTGTTTCCATGATTTTTTAAATAGGGCCATAAGTTAGTAAATTGGCAATTAGACCTATTTGAATATTAAGTTCACAAGGATCAAGATAGGATTAAACTTATTCTGACTAATAATAACACGAAAATATCTTTCTTTGATGATACATTTCCAAACCATTATTGGCATACAGTGAGAGATGCAAATAAAGGCAAAATAAATCCCTGAGGCATTGGCAGACTCAGCTCTTGGAGTGAACATGTTATGCAGTAGACAAGAATGAAATTCAGCAGTGCACATTCCTAAGAAAAATGTAGATAAACAAGAGGATACTAAATACTCGAGGGTTTAATCCACAACTATTTAATAATTCATGTAAAACAAACCGAGTAGTGAATTAAGCAGCGCAACGTGTTCTAATTCAAATTTGACAGATGCTGGCGCATTTTAAAGTTCGCAAGTGGCTTTCCCTAAGTATTCTAGACTGTCTGGAACAGCAGATTTACTGTTAAGAATGTAAGAAGGTTCTGGTTCAGAATGTTTCTTATTACCCACCTGCTGTTTCCCCATGCACTTAACCTGTTAATCACACCACCGTCTGGGATATATCATTTGGTTATTAAGAAACGAAAACTGTCTAGGTTTTTTTTTTTCCAAATTGAAATTTGCACAGCCTCTGAATCAAGTGAGGGCATCTAACAGGATATGGGACAATGTCCTCTTTCCCAGAATATGGGAAAATGTGAAACTGTGTCATCTAGAATCCTGTACACCCTTGCTGTAGAGTACCCATTCATAAATAGTAGAATGAGACTTAGCTTTTGAAGAACCACAATATTTTCTTATCATTTCTAAGGATTTTATAAGCACATGAATTTTTTTTTATAATTTCAGTGAAAGAAGTTGAGATATATTATAAACATTGGTATTTAGACCTAAATAACAACGCAGATGTCACTGGGAAGATATTTTTATGAATACAGGATCACGTAGTGTTATGTAAAAGCTAGCGCCAAGAAAACTGCAGCTTTTTAAAGCAAAACTGTTCTTACTGACGTGAAGACTTCTCTCATGTAAGAAAGATAATCCATTTTTATTCCTCCAAAGCTGTATCTTATGCTGTAACAGTGACCATGTTTTATCATAACACCTAGAAACATATACAGAAATATTCCACAGAGAGCAACAGGTGGACTGTACAAGCACACCCTCCAAGAGCAATGGGAAAGACGATGAATTCATCAGTCTCTGTGTCCAGGGCTCCACAATATGAAATATGCTACCTGAACTCATGAAATTTTATTTTGATAAATTTTACTTTTGAGAATTTTTTGCATTTATAACTGGCAATGCAGTTTTTATATGTGCGTCCTTCCAATATAATTATACATGTTACAATCCTGTAAGTTACAGTCCTAGGCTAAAACTGAAAATGGTGTATTTGACCTTCTCAATTACCCTCTTTGTGGGATGTACATGATCTCAAGCTAAAATTCATTAATTTATGGAAGCGCATTCTATTAATCCACGGAATCGCAGGTACTTACCATCTGTCTCAGTTACTTTTTCATTGCTGGAACACAAGCATCCACATTCCAAGGCAGAAAAGATTTGTTTAGCTCTCACTTCTAGAAGGTCTCACACAGTTCATTCCTGGGCAGCTGGCAACAGTGGAAGCACATGGTAGAAGAGAGAGAGCTGCTCACAGCATTACAGACAGAAATCAAGCGAAGTAGGAGAAAAATCAAGTCTGGAGATTCTCACATAGGCCAGCGATTTCCCAGGAAGAAACTGTACCGATGTTTTTTCTTCCTTCTTTTACTTAAGTTTAAGCCGGCGGTTGGGCTTCCTACAAGCAAATTGGTTGACACTCCTTCACCTTTTGGCCTGAAAGTCAACAACGCTCACCTGAAATTTCTGCCCTGGACAACATCCAGTCTCAGCAAGTTAATACAATTCCTGCAGTTCAAGCCCCAAGCATCCATCTCTTTTAGACAGGCCCCACTTCCCAATGACACACGGCTACATAGTTATCTTACTACATCCAAATGAGTGAGGCTTTTGGGGGACATTCCAAATCCAAACCACAGCATTATCTCTGATTCTTAAGATACTTATGTTCTCAAGTAATAGAGAAGGAGACAGTTTGTTTTTTATATGCAGAAAATGTTAAAAGTTTTACCTGGTAGGGGAGACACTCGCCGTTTTCACAAAGGAAATGTGAAAATTTAGCAGCTCCTATTGAAAAGTCTGTTCACAGATTATGAATTAAACTTTTGCAGAATCTTAGAAACACTGATATAAATGTTAAACAAGTCATATAGTAAGTATTGGGCTAAATGTTTCTAATATTTAAACAATATTTATCTCCACAGCAATATATAAGATATGAAGATAAAAACTTATACTGAGTAATCAGTAATGCTTCAAATTACTTTAATAACTTAAGCATCTCCCTGGGTTTAACCACAATGTCATTCTTTTTTGTAGCTCTTTCATCAAATGCAACGAAGAGAATAGCATGTATAAATTTATAAATGTTATTTAAGTAGCTCTCATTTGTTTTAAAGAAAGTTTCAAATGCAAATTGTACAAATATCTTTGTTAAGTCTGTGGCAAGAAATTGTGATATGTAGGCTCATTTTCTAAATTAGAAGACAAAAATTAAAAGAGTGAAGAGAGAAACTACAGAATGGGAAAATATTTTCACCCCCTACTCTATACATAGCAGGTTAATAACTGGATTATACAAGGAACTGATCATAAACACACCCCTCAAATTCAAAGACCCAATTTAAAAATGGACAATGGAAGTGAACAGGTAATTCTCAGACCAAAAAGTTCAAAGAGCCGGTAAATGCAAGAAAAGATGTTCAATATCCTTAGCCATTAGAGAAATGCAAATCAAAACATCGCTAAGATATCATATTACCCCAGAGAGAATGGCCTACACCAAGAATTCAAATAACAATCAATGGTGGAGAGGCTATGGGGATAAAGGAGCCTTCTTACGCTGCTCATGGGACTGTAAGCTGGTACAAACACTAGTGAGGATAGCATGGAATTTCCTCAAAGGGCTGAAAATGAGTATCTTTCTTGATTCAGCGATACTTCTGGAAAATTTTCCAAAAGACTTAAAAGCATCATATAACAGACATACATGTATACCCATGTTCATAGCAGCACAACTACCAATAGCTAAAATGTAAAGACACCAAAATACCCATAAATAGACCAACAGGTACATAAATTGTGGTATATGTAGACAATGGAGTACTACTCATCTACGCAGAGAGCTTTGAGTCTTTTGTAGGTAAATGGAGGCAACTCGAGACCATCAACCTCAGTGAAGTGAGTCAGACACAGAAATTTGAATATCAAATGGTTTCTCTAATATGAGAAACCCAGAATACAGTCATTTCATAGAACTAAAAGGGGGATGGTGGGAGTCAGGAGAGGGGGAGGGTGTGAGAATGTCAAAAATGGGAGAGGAAGGAATTGTAATTTTGACATGATAGAAATGTGTACAAAAATACTCAAAATCAATGTAAACATGTATTGAATATATGCATTATATACATATATTAATAAAATGGGGAAAATAAATAAATGAATATGTGGCACATTCAAATGTTGTATGCTATGATTATATACCCTTTTTATTTATAAAAAGTATGATGGTGTGTTCATTCCTTCATTTATTGTAAACATTTGTGTGTGTTTCCACTATTCAGTGACTACGGGCAATGCCACTGTACATATTTGTATTCAAGGTTTATTTGCAGGCATGTTTCTAAATCACTGTAAAAATTGTTTAAGATTATTATTGCTGGATATTGTTGGATCATATGATGAGGCTATCTTTGTGTTTACCAGAAACATCAGATTGTCTTCCAAAATGTCTTTATTATTTTGCTTTTCTTTTGGCAATGAATAAAATTTATTCTTGTCCAAATCGGTCTTCACCAGAGACAAACACTTGTATGGCTTTTTTTTTTTTTTTTTTTTGAGACAAGATCTCATTCTGTAATCCAAGCTGGTCCTGCCATCTTCCTGCTTCAGCCTCCAGACTCCTAGGTTTATAGGCTTGTGCCGCCACTCCTGGCTTATGTGTTACCTTGGAATCAAACTCAGTGCCTTGTGCTTGCTAGGCAAGCTCTCCAACTATGGCACTATTTCACCAACTCTACCTGTAAGAATTTTTTTAATTTATATATATGTATTGATGATATGAAGACAGAATATATACTTACTGAAACTTCCATAGACACATTTTGAAAAACATAGATGTATAGTTACAAATATAAATGTAGGCAAGTACATAAAGCTCTATATAGAAACATTGATATCTACATGTTACTACTTAGTTATACATGTTATTGAGAATGTTCTGTTCTGTTATTTATAATATAAAACTCTTCTAGTATTTTTTAAGTTTTAAATATAAAGAAATTATATCTTATGCAAACATTGATTCTTGACTGGGACTAACATTCATTTATAAAAACATATTTTGAGTAGTGTTTTGTTATTAAAACACATAGGTCTCATTTTACAACAGTGTGTCTTTGACATATATTTATTAACTTAATCATAAATAATCTTTCCAGACTCATACTCTATACAACTCAGAGGAATATTTTAAATTTAGGAAATGCTTTAGAAAATTGATATCACTTTAACTTCTATAAAGTTTCTGGTTCATTCATAGTATTTAATCGGTAGTCTTCATTTGTGTACATGTGCTTAGGTTGTATTTATAAGATACACATTATTTTAATGTCTACACAGTCACTATCGATCTCCTATTTTCCTTAGATCATCAAACTTTGTTTCATTTCTGGCAGATTCACTGACTAAACATTCCCCATCTTTACACTGAGTAAAAGCAATGTAACAATGCAAATGGGGTGACAGAAGTCCTCCCTCTGGGGCGACAGAGCGTTTATGTTAATGTCAAGTTTACTTCTGTTTTGTTATTCTTTGAGATATTTTACTCAGTAGAATCATAGACTTGTAATCTATAATGCAAGTCTTCAAGCATGAAGTCTGGAGTCTTTCAGAGTACTCAATAGTAACAAAATCACTGTACATTTTTTACATTTTGTTTTGTCAGAGTCTCTCTCTGTAGCCCAGGTTGGCTTCAAACTCATGGTACTCCTCCCACCTCACCCTCCCAAGCGCTAAGATTGCAGGAGCATACCACTAAGTCCAGCTTATGTAGTGCTGGGGAGTTTAATAAGGCAATTAGTGCTTGGTAGGCAAGCGCTTTAAAGGCTGAGCTATTCCTCTGGCCCTACTTTGTTTTTAAGCACCAATGACAAGCTCTACCCAAATCACAAATTGAATTCAGGTGTGCTTCAAACAGAGGGATAGAGAAAAGACACACAGATAAATGATGGATGGAGAGATAGACAAAGAGATCTGAAAACAGACAAAGTAACATTGAAAATAAGTAACCATTGATTCGAGCGATTACTATTATAACTCAGTATATGCTCCCATAATTCCCATGCTAACTTTAAAACTTAACAGCCAAATTCAAATGCCCAAAATTATAGAGTAAAACAAATAGCAATTACCACAGAGTTGAGGTAACAGCTGCCTGCTTATGCAAGGAGTGTCTGCACCGATTCCCTGGGCGCCCGTGAAGCTGCGACGGCGGCTGCGGCTCCCTCTGCCTTCGTGAGGCTCACAGCCATCATAAGACACTTCTTTGGTTCATTTACTGAGGGTGTTGATTAACGGAGATCCGATGCCAGAGCAGCAGTGTGACCAACTGAGCCGTCATTCAGACATAGCACTGTCAAGGATTCTCTCCTAGAAATATTTGTTTCAAAGTATAATTTAGAGCACCATGTCCTGCTTCAAGTTAGTTACTTACAAGTGTGTGTGTTTGTGTGTGTGTGTGTGTGTGTGTGTGTGTGTGTGTGTGTGTGTGTGCAGTTGCATAGCAGTGCCTGGTGATGCACTTAATGTTCTGAGTCTCTGACATTATGCTATCTGTACACACCACCAAAACTGCTTGTCCCTCAGTCTCATTATACCATGAAGGTGATTCAGAGTACTGAGTAAATACACATTTACATAATTTTGTTGAGTTTAAAAGCCCATTCATATCCACCATGCAGCTTGACAATTACTCCAATACGAGCTAGTGATAAAAGCATGGAGAATATTACAATAACAGATACAAAGGTAGAGAGTTGAAACTTAGAGGCTAACTGGTCAATGAGTGCTGAGCCAGGTGTGAAACTACAGTCTGCAAGGTCATTGTAGTAGTATTTTCTCATAATCTAGTGAACAATTCTTTCCAGTTTTGAGAAGTTGTGTTTCTCCTAGCACAAAGAGTAGATAAGAAAGTGTGTGCTCTGTTTCCACGGGGTCATTCCATGTTGAAGATGTAGCATCGTGATAAACATTTGTGAAGCTAAAATTATCTTAGGTTGTATTGTGGACTCTCGGGGAGTGGTAGCTTTGTTTAAATGCTTACAGTGGTTACTTTCCAAGGAGAAATACATACGCACTAGTCCATTTTTAATTTTCCTACTGGTATTTTGACATTGAGCTTGTTCTTTCTTTCTTCAGACAACCTATCTCTAATTTCCAGATATGGCCATTACCTTACTCAGCAATTTCTGATAGGAGGGATGAAATTATAGTCCTGTAGTAAAGGATAGGATTTAGAATACCTGAAAACTAGTGACAATTAGATGATAAAAATACAAAGAAAATCTTACAAATTCTACTTCTACATTTATTTAAAAATGCGTGTGAGCTGGGAAATATGGTTAGTTATTCTTCACAAGTTGATTATAATAGAACAAAACAAGAAAAGTCTGAAATGTCAGTTTTGAGGCAGGAAATAAATACTCGCCTGTGCTTAACAACACTTCTAATCCTGAAATCAGACTGTTGAATAAATATGATGTACTTGATAATTTAACCGAATAAAATCTCTATATAGCCTAAAATGTCAAAAATACAACTTCTCTGTAACAGATGGTAGCATTAAGATATAAGACCAAAGAAACTAAATCTGTGAGCATGATTGCCTCTTGGGTGAAAGAGAAAAAGAGAAAGAAAACTCAGAGTCTTTTCAAATTCCATGTGTCTTTATGCTTTGGTGGAAAAGTGAAACTGAGGTCTAGTCATGTGCTGATCATTCACTTCCTCAATTGCAGATGATTAAGGCATAAACATGGATTTCTTCATGTCACACGTTTTGAAAGCCATAATATTAACATGATCTCTCCAATAAAAACTTCTCTTATCTATCAAGGATGGGAATCAGAATTTCCTCTATTTTAAGAAAAGAAACTACTTTTTTCACCAAATTCAATTTATCTGTGAAATAGAGGTGGTGATGGTTTCTTATGAATACCTGAAACAGTTTGTCCTTCATTAAATTTTGCTTTCTTAATATCATATTTTTGATGGACAGCATGTCATGGTTTGGCTTGGACTGTTCCTTAAAGGGTTCATGTGTTTGGAAGGTGGTGGGATTTGGGGAGGGCATTTGCTCATCAGTAAACCTATCCATTGATAGGCTCACGTGCTGTCGGGAAGTGGAACTTTGGTGGAAATCTGGGCAACTGTGGAGCGGCCTTGAAGTGTGTATTCTTGTCTCCAATCTCTTCCTCTTTCGTTATTTCCTGTTGTTTTGTCATGAATAACTTTCTTCTGCCAGGTTGTTTGCCATGCCCTTCTCTCACTAGAACTTGCCACTACATGATGACTGCGACTTCAGAAACCGTGAGCTGACCGAAACCTCTCCTTCTTAAGTTTTGGGTATTTGCATTGTGACCTAGTGATTCTAAGACAAGCGTTTTGGTGTTTTTGTAGGTTTGCAGAATTTTATAGGTCCTATAGAGAATTAAGCTCACTGCAAGTTATCTGTAGTAATGCATAACACATCAAACCTTTGTATCAGTGCATAAATTAAACACAATTTCTCAGAATAAAGCTGCTTCACATAAATTAAACTTACATGAGAAAGTAGAATTACTATTCACACCAATTTCTACATGACTTGTTAAATTACAGAATTTTGAAAAAATACGTTGAGTACTCATGAGATTTACCTATAAAATAACAAATTTACATAATTCATAGGCACAAAGATTATATGTGTGTTATCTAAAGAATCAGTTCATCTGAAAACTAAATTCTTTTAGAGAAATTAGTTTTGGTTTTAAATAATTAAATATGGCAGAAAATACTAGTATTCATTATCTATAGCCTGATGGCTAGAAACAAAGATATGCACGTGAATTGAGTAAGCATTCGAATTTCTGTCAAGCATGTATGAAGAGCTGGATGTGGTGAGCTATCACCATAGTGTGTCTGATCTGTGAGATCCCAGAGAGGGAGGGAAGATGAGAGACATCTTACATCCAGGAAGCAGGAATTTTCACGGTAGGGGGTGGGACAAGGGGGGAGGGCCACCCTTCCCAAGAGGTCTAAGTGGAGGAGGCAATGAATAGTTCATACAACCCCAGGAAGGGAGATATTCTCATGCTCATTTAGATTTATATTTTTCGAAAGAGTGGTAGGTTTTTAAATTTTGTAGGAAAAACACAGTCATTTCCATAGTACAACACCAGCATGAGGACTGTTATTACACAGTTTAAAATTCAGGCAATTGGGTTAATACATTTCAATACACCATGACTGGGTATTTGAACTGTCAGTGCAAAGCGAAGATTTGCGTAGATGGGTAGCGCTGGTGAAGACGGTGAAAGGAGTCTAAAATTCAAATTTATAGATGCATCTTTCACTTTATTGGGACAGAGGAATCTCGCAGTAAGAACATCTGCACTTGGCATGACTTACACTTCAGATTCAGATATCAGCAAATAAAAGAATAAAAATATGAATTTTAAGCTCGCCACTTAAATATTCTCCCATCTGGAAAACATCCCAAACCATAAAGGCAGGATGATTTCATTTCCGCTGACAGATTCATCTTTGCTTCTTCTGCTTACACACACGCAAAATAGTGGGGTATTGAAGTCATTATTTGATAATTCTTCCCATCCCATTTTTTCCCCTTAAATTGAAGGGCTGTCTGTGGTGCTGGAACAATTTTCCATGTTAATATTGCTATTTTTTATTACAAACTTTAGTATAGAGTATAATTAGAGCTTTTATACTCATTTCAAATACAAGTCCTAAAAAACTGTCTTAAAAGCTATTTTGCTCAAATTCCAGTTCTATAGGAACAGAAAATTGATCAAACCTTTAAAATAGTTATTTGCTGTGTGGTTCTTCTATTTTTCTTCACATAAAGAAGAAATTATCAAAAATCTAAACAAAGATATTGGAGAATTATTCCTAATATATATATATATATATATTACTTTAAAGAGATCAAAGTTTACTCAGCTTGAGGAGCCGTCACAGGATTGTCAAAAAGAAACAGTCTGAATCAGCATGGCGATTTCTTTATCGGAATCCCCCACTTGCCATTTTACCGTCAGTTAAATAAACCAGTGTGATACATTGAAAAATTTACCGATGACTCATTTTTAGAGAGAAAGCCATACTTTAAAATAAAGTACACTCCATTAAATATTTATTTTCTCTCCCCATGTTTATGTGGCTCTGTTGATGCTATCTCAGACCTCCCACATTTTATTAACATGCATACATGCAATACATAATGTTTACATGGAACATGCTTATTTTGCTCACATACCTATCATGCCAAAATCGCAACCCTTGTCCCTAACCTTTTCTGACCTTCCCACACCATCTTCCTCCCCACTAGCTCCCACTATTCCCCCATTTAGTCCTATTCTTATCTACTATTCTTATGAAAAGCATTTTAAAAAATAAATCAGGTTTATATCTCAATTTATTAAGTGGTTATAGCAATTCAACTGCACATAAACCTGCTAAACAACAATGTAAGAAGTCATAGGGAAGCACCAGATTAGACTACAAGACTAGAATCTTATTTTTGAATTATTCAGCAAATTCGACATTGATAATATTAAAATCTACTACAAGGCTTGAATATCTACATATTGAAAAAATATTTTACTGTTATTTGATGAATTTATATTGACTATTTTACAACCAATTAAGATGCTATTATGCTAAAAATTCACTCATTTTTATTTCAGAAGGCTACAGAGCCATGCATTGGTTACTTGTTTGGTTCCTGAGAGAAAAAGATAATTTAAAAATGGTCAAAAGTTAGGATGTTATTATTGTAATTGATTAAATGCTTTGCGAATGATGCTAGTTTTAATATTTTTGTATAGGAGAGAGGTAGAAAGAAAGACAAAGAAAGAGAAGAGACAGAGAAGAGATATATCTGGTACAGAAATATAGACTTGCCTACTACATCTGTGGAAATAGCCCTGGCAAGCGGGCATCAATTTCTAACACCTGCTGAAGAAAGCAGAGTATGTCAGTGTAGGGGTTGATCTAAGAAAGCCAAATCTTGATAATCGAAGTGCCGGATCATGGGTGTATATAATGTGGTTGACGTCAAAAAAAATCATGACTGCCTGTACTTTTGGTCTAGGAAGTGCTCAAAATGCTTTTCAGATGGTAATAATTTTATATACAAGTCTTCACTTTAAAAATTTAAAGCAAAGCCTTGAGATAGTTGCTTAAATAGAGCTCTATGGATTTTAGCATGTATTTCATCCTGATATCTCTAAAAGGAAATAGAATCTCCTAAAATTGTATCATTTTGGAAACTTGTTTAACAACTGTAAATTTCTTTTTGTTGTTGGTCATGTTCTACTTCTC
>PVKB01007711.1:0-28869 GCA_004027205.1 Ctenodactylus gundi
GGAGGGAGGGGGGGGCGGGGACGGCCGAGCAGGAGGGCGGGAAAGGCAGCGCTGGGGCATTGTCAGGGCAGCAGAGCTTGCCTCAGACAGCGCTTCAGTTTACAGAGCTCTCCCACCTCCAGTCACCCATGAGTGCTGCTGGGACACAGTAAGGCTGGCTTTGTCTCCCTGTATTCAGAAGGGAAGGCCGAACCTCTGAGAAGTGAGGAGACCTCATGGCCGAGGTCGCAGGCTGCCACGCTAGGGCCACGGAGCCGGGGGAGTGCAGGAGTCCGCAGAGCTCCTGGGCCCGCCTCTGCACCTGTACGGCTGTCCCACACCTAGGGGACCAGACCGCACACTTAAAAACAGGACACAGGTGGTTTTGAACAAACTTGTTTTCTTTCTTTCTTTGACATGTAGAATAAATTATTTAAATTATTTCACAGCAAGGGAGAGGGATAGGTAATTTTATCAGATATTTTTTTACCATCTTTTTTTAAATTACGTTTTTTGTTTATATTCTTGAGCTGATGGAGCAGGACCATGCCCAGCCAATGCCCCCCACCCCCGGGGACCCCATTCCTGGTGACTCAGGATCTCCGCGCAGATCAGGACAGCCCTTGGGGATGAGCTTTGGGTGGTGTCCGCCTTTGCTCTACAGTGATTGTGCTTCCTGGAACAAGAACTAAGACTGTAGCATAGCGAGAAACCAGAAGTCAGGAATGAGCTATGCTTTTCACATGAAACCGTGCCTGAAACAGTTTGAATGATTGTTTTAATGATATTTCTGAAATTCCTTGTACCTTTGTAAAAAAAAAAATCAAAGTGAAAATAGTTATGAAATTGTACAATGGAAAGAATTGGCAAAATAAACACCTGGCTAGGCATTTTACTACGTGGCGCTCTCCTTGCCTTCGCTTCACAATTGCCAGTCAGGTAATGCACCTGTTGAGCCAGACACCTGGCTGGGAAACAGGAGAGGCAAAGCTAGGCAAGGTCCTAACCACCTCTCTCTCACGCCCACCCACACACTCAAGCATCTTCACACCAGTTGGGGGAGCAGCAGGGACAAAGGTTAGGGCAGTGCCCTGCTGCTCTGTGGGAAGCAGAGAAGGCTTCCTGGAGGAGGTGACAGCCAGACTAAACCAGGTACGTGAAAGTAGACAGCAGGGCAAAAAGCATGTGGGGAGCAGAAGTGCCCTGGGCAGAGAAAATCATGCCCCCCAGTCTGGAGGTGAGCAAAGAACAGAGCGTGGATAAGGACAGAGGCCAAGAGTCCTGAGAACCCGGGTCTTACAAGCATCAGACTGCTGAGCCACGACTGCCAGTCGGGGGTGGGGGTTGGTCTTGGCGCAGGCGGGGAATGCCAAGGGCCTGGGGCGAGGGAGTGGTGGAGCCACGATTGCCAGTTCCCCGTCAGGGCTGCCCAGCAGTAGGTGATGGGGCAGAGACTGAGGCCCACCAGAGGCACCTGAGGTAGGGCAGAAGTGAGCCAAAGCCACTCAGTTGGCTTCAGGAAAGCTGGTTTCCGGAGGCAGGACTTGGGGGCCCGACTGGTGCCCAGATGTCCTTGTCCTCACCTCGTGGGCCCAGCACGCTGCTCTGGGCTGGAAGAAAATCTCCCTTTCAGTTAGCAGAGTCAAGACACCCTCCCAGTCCTCCTCCATAAAAAATCTTCATGGTTGGCTCCCGAAAGCCAAAAGATATGGCCTTGGGCTACTCCACCTGGAGTTGACCCAAAGCAAGAGTCAACTGAGGATGGTCCCTCTGGCCTGGGAGCAGCCTCAGTGGCTCCTCTTCTCCCTGGACCCCAACCTTCCAAGTGGACATTCTCGTAACAGCCGGCCACCAGTTTACCTGGCTAACAAAAGGTAATGGCTGGAACTCAGGGCAGGCCTCCAACCAAGAAACCAGTAGCCAGAATGCCCCTACCTAGATGATTCTCATCTTGAGGGCTTCACCTCGGCTAAACCAGGAGAGGAGAGGCTCTAGACTCCTGTCCCTGTGCTGAGTTCCGGTCCAGCCCTTCCTCTCTGTGGCTTTTGGTGGTTGGCCGAGCCAGGCCCTCCTGTGTCACCAGCTCAGCCACTTCCATCTCCAGGAAGTGCCTGGTGACGTGCTTCACGCTGTGCTCACCTTTTCCCTGCATGAGAACAACCTTGGAACGCCAAGGAAGATGGGGTGTCTAGTGGCTGTCTGGCGGGCAGAGTCCAGGGTTTCAAGACTTCAAGAGCCTTCCTTCTGATGTCTATAAAAATGGCTACAGTAATCATACTAGCTCCTTAAGACTCTGTTGGTCTAAATTAGCAAGACTGCTTCCCAAGATATGGCCCACGAGTGTCCCCACGTGTACCCATTTTGCATGTGCATATTCACTCACCTGTCATTTACCCATCAGCTGTGCATCACTCAATACACATCTTGAGCCATAAGTCAAGTCATAGGTGAGACCTTTCCCTCAGCTGGAAGGTTTGCCCAGCAGGCCACAATGACAATACGGTGTGATGAGTACTACTGTCACAGGAAATCAAGGCAGTAGTGAGTGACGGCCAAAAAGGTGTGAAAATCGGGAAGAGGAAGCCTGGAAAGCTTGATGAGGGAGGTACCATTGAAAATGACCTTGAAGGGTAAGTGTATTTTCCCCAGGTCCCAGGGCAGAAGAAGTACCTACCAATGGGGGGGGGGGGCGCGTGGAGGGGGCACACAGACAGCTGGAGGTTGAAGGTGTCCTTGAGTAATGGTGGCTGGAGACTGGCTTAGAAATAGCAAAAGCGGTCCCCTGGAAATGGAGGCCAGCAAACTTGGGTATGTCAGTATGCAGGGCCCCAGCCCATGACTCTCCTAGAATAAAGCTGCACCCAGGGGCTGGAGGAGTAGCACAGAGGTTAGAGTGCTTTCCTGGCAAGTATAAAGCCCTATGTTCAATTCCCCAGCAGCACATAAACTGGGCAAACTGGGCATGGGATTATACCTGTAATCTCAGCACTCAGGAAGCTGAGGCAGAAGGATTGCTATGAGTTCCAGGCCAGCCTGAGCTACCTAGTGAGTTCAGAACCAGCCTGGACTATGAAACAAGACCCTGTCTCAAAAATAAATAAATAAAACTGTACATAGTAACAAATGCTTGTTGGATGTTAATTTGATGAAACTACACATATTAAGCAGGTACTGTTTACCAAGCCCCCTGTGTACCAGTTCCCACAGTTACCTTGTTTACAGCAGAGGAAACTGAGATTTAGGGAGGAAACGCAGGGATCGCAAAGATCTGGGACTGAGCCTTAGGTCTCTTCTTACTGTGTGGCTTGTGCTCAGAGCACTTACCTGGAGCTTCGTCTCTCTTGATATTGGCAGCCTCCCCGTAGTTCCATTTGACTCAGGAAGCACTTCTGGTCTCCTACCGCCACCTGGTTCCTTTGGCGGGCCGGGAATTAGGCACAGAAGGCCCACTGCAAGGAAGGCTGCAGTGCAGATACGGCCCACCTGGGATGAGTGAGTGGAGATAAGAGCCTGGGGCCTAGGTGGCTGGTGGTGTCACTTCTTCCTCACATACAGAAACTCATCCAAGAATTTCTAGAGCATCTGGCGACCAAGAAGCAGCAGTACACCGGCAACATAATGCAGGTAGAAGATGCCCCGGAGAGGCTCAAGGCAAGTGCATGTTCCTTCCCTACTCTGGAGCAGATGTCCACTTCCCTGCTGCCTCCCTAGTGTCCCCCGGTGTGGGGCCAGGGGGGAAAAGAGACCAACCTCAAAGGGGCTCATGGTGGGGGCAGGTAGGACATGGGACCTCTATAATTTAAGGGCAATCTTTGAGAAAAAAAAACACAAAATCACATATTGCAGCATAGCATAAAAACCCGGGCATGATGGCACACACCTCTAATTCCAGCACTACTCTCATAGTGAAGGTTCTAGTCCCCCATTCTCAGAATGCTGTGAGTGTCAATAGCTCCAGGCCTGTTTTCATATTAATTTTGCCGTTCCGTGGATTCAGGCCCCAAGCCTGTTTCATGCTAGCCTGTCATGTTGTTTTGCTGTGATCCCCTTTTCATCCATGACCCTAGGTGGAAGACCAGATTCCATGCTCTTTCCCTGGGCCAGTGGATGGAGTTTTTCTAGTCCTTATTCCACAGATGGAACAGCTGTGACTCTGTTTTTATGCAGTTCAGCCCCTTCCCACTCCCAGCTGGAGTGGGAGCAGGTGCCCTGAGCTCACGCTAAACGCTCAGGCCCTGTGGAGTGCTCTTTTGACTGACACCCATCTCCAGCTCCACCCCTTCCCCTGACAGTGTCCTCTCTCTCCCCACTTTGTTTCTGTCTTATAACTTTAACCGTTAATAGTTATTGTCCACATTGGCTGCTTATAGAGTTTTGAAGATGGTAACGGGGATGTGGATTACCAAAGGATAGAGGTTCTTGGTGACTCTTCATCCTCATTACGTTTCATGGACAGCTGAACACAGGTATGTTATGGAACATTCCTTATTCTTTTGGTCCAGACAGCTCTGTTGAGCCTGGTATCATCATACACACCCAGAGTCCCCATCTCCTTCGTGGCAAATTTCCAGATCCCTGTAAGTGACTGCAGGGTGTGCGTCATGGGTTTGCTTGTGAATGTTGCTGGTATGTTGATGGTCACTGTGTCAGTGATGCAGAGCAGCCCTTTTTTCTCGCCATCTTTCTTTGCGGAAGCCGAGCTGCTGAGACCAAGTTGGAAAGGAGCAGCACAGGGGATTGTGGGAGGGAAAGCCACAATTGTAAATACAACTTCCCTCTCTGTTTTTGACGCGAGAGATTGTTAGTGTCTTAGTTACATTTTTGTTGCTGTGACTCAGAACCCAACATGCACAACTTTAAGGAGGAAAGGTTTATTTTAGCTCACAGTTTCAGAAAGTCACAGTCCATTCATGCATGGGCAGCTGGAAAAGGAATCATATGGTGGGGCCGCAGCTACAGCCAGAGCCAGAGCTGGTGCTCTGGAGACAGAGATTCTCACAGCACCATGGCAGGATAAAGACCCCTCTGGGAGGAAGGTGGAACCAGCACACGCCCTTCCAGGTCAAGCCTCAAGCATCCACCCCTTCCAGCCAGGCCCCACCTCCCAATACTACTCAGTATCCATAGGTGCATGAGGCTTTTGGGGAACACTCCGGATCCAAATCACGACAGTTAGTTTTGTTTTGAGTTTGGCTACACAATTTTAAATTTTTCTCAGCTTTTTTTTCTCAGTCCTGGGATTGAATCCAGAGAGTTTACACTTAGCTACGTTCCCAGCTCTATCTCCATTTATATTACAGGTTTGTGTTGTTCATCTACTAAAGATCAATACATTTGTTTATGTGGTTAAATTTTTTTCTTTTTTTTTTATATGGGGTCTCACAGTATTGCCCAGTCTGATTTTGATCTCCTGGGCTCAAACAAACCCCTCATCTCAGCCTTCTGTGTAGCTGGGACCACAGGTATACCACCATGCCCAGCCTCGGTATTTACGTATGTCTAAAGGCCTTTTAGCTCTGACAACTTGTGCACATTTTAGTTCTCTACACCTGGATTCAACAGACAGTAGCCATGTTTTGACACCTTAATTCATTTTCTGCAGGCCCCACTCCTAGAAGTAACACATTCACAGCAGTCACAGACCTGTGGAAGGGCTCTCGTACATTTTGTTGAACTGTGGCAGGAGTCACTTGGGGCAGAGAGGCCTGAGGCAACTTTGCTGCTTCATACTTACACAGACCTGCACTAAGAAAAGGGCCATTCACACGAAAACTAATCCACAAAGCAGCTTTGTAAACAGATTGCCAACGTCTCTACATGGTTACAAGTCTCTTGTGCGGAAGCCAGCGAACTGGCCTAACCAACCACTCCTTTGCAGAGCACAATGAAGGAGGACCTGGTCATTGTAAGCCAACACTCATTAAATGATTTCCTCTTATGTCCTTATGACTAGGCTGTCTGCCTCCGCATACATGGCTCCATACCCAGGTGCCAGGAGAGCCCAATGCCCACCTGCAGCACTGACTTTCTGCTCAGACCAGGGTCGGATGACAATACCAGAGCAACTGTATTCTTTCTGAATCTTGTACCTTTCCTATAATGATCTTTCTGGGCTGGAGGAATGGCACAGCGGTTAAAGCACTTGCCTAGCAAGTGCAAGGTCCTGAGTTCGATTCCCTAGCACCACATAAAGGCTGGGCATGGTGTCACATGCCTATGGTACCAGCCTTCGGGAGACAGGTAGGCAGATTGTCCTGAGTCCAAGGCCAGCCTGGGCTACACCAGTGAGCTCAGGACCAGCCTGGGCTACACAGCAAGACCCTGTCTCAAAAAAAAAAAGATCTTTCTGATATTCTTATAAATAAAAAAGGTGTGTGTGTGTGTGTGTGTGTGTGTGTGTGTGTGTGTCCATGTACATATTAAGATTAGTTACTCTCTTTTGAATCCAGGCATAGTTAGGAATTTAGAATTTTTACAGGCTATTAGAGGTGAAAGGCCCATAGGTATATATAAGTGCTTAGGCTGGACATGGTAGTATACCTATAGTCCCAGCTACTTGGGAGGCTGAGGTAAGGGGGTTTCTTGGGCCTGACTGTTCAAGGCCAAATTGGACAACATAGTGAAACCAGAGAGATATAGACAATGAGCTGGAGATGGGTAGAAAAAAGAAACGATTCACTGTGGGTCACATGACAAGGTTGGACCTGAATCACACCTGTATCATCAAGTGTACCCAGAAAGACAGTAGCCATTCTGAGGGTTTTAGGCAGGAGGGCTAAGGCAGGGAAGGGTGACTGCATCATGGAGGATCCGAAGAAGCCAGCCAGAGTTGGTGAGGCACTTAGCACCACCAGGAAGCCATCCTCTCCTGGGCCAGATCCAGTGAAGTGCAAGGATTACCACCTTGGAGGGCTCTGGCCTGTAGTTTGTACATTTCTGTTCTTCCAATTGATTTTCTGTTTTATTTTCTCATTAGACCAGTAACACATGAGCACATGCTCATCTTTCAACATTTAACAGATAATACAGTGTAGAACTATGTAAGATACAAACTGGCCCTGGATGGTGGCAAAGCCTGTAATCCCCTCAGAAGGTCATGGCAGGTGGAGTCACAAGCTCAAGGCCAGCCTGGGCTACAGAGTGAGACCCCATTTCAAAAACAAAGAAAAAATATAACGTGAGAGCCATTTCCACCTGAGCCCTCAATCCCACACCTCTTCCAAAGCATGACCGCTGCTAGCAGGCATTGTCGATGCCCTTGCAAGCCTACAGATGAGTACACAGATGTGTCTAGTTTTATTATGTTTTTAAACATGCATGCTGTGCATAGGTTATGTTGCAGTTTGGGCCTTCTCACCTGTGCCCTGAAGAGCTCTCCAAGCCAGTGCGTGTAGGTCTACACGATATCTTTCCGTGTACTTTTTGTATTTTTCCTTTGGTATTGTTTTTATGATGATAGAAATATATGTAACATAAAATTAGCCATTTTTACTGTTATTAAATGTTTGTCAGGGCATTTAATTACACTGATAATGTTATATAGTCATCATCATCAGAACTTTTTCATTACCCCAAATATGGACTCTGAGCCACTAAGCACTCACTTCCCAGTGCCCTCCCCCAGCTCCTGGTAACCTCTACTCCACTTTCTGTCGCTATAAATTTGCCAATGCTAGATGCTTCATGTCACTGCAATCATATATTACTTCCTCTTTCGTGTCTAGCTTATTTCACTTGGGGTAATATTTTCAAGGCTCATTCATGCTGTAACATGTGACAGAATACTATATATATATTTTTTCCAGTAGAGATTGAATCCAGGGCCTTCACTCTGGGCTACATCCCCAGCTGTTTTTAAGGTTTTGTTTTGATACAATATCCTAAATTGCTTAAGCTGTGCTCCCGGGTTTATGATCCTCCTGCTCAGCCCCTCAGAGTGCTGGGATTACAAGCCTGTACTATCATACTCAGTTTACTGAGTATTTTTAAATTGTTACAAATTATTATGTGACTATAGCATAATTCATGTAATTAATATAGACATATGTCCCATGTTGAAAATTGTGCCCCACTGTCTGTATTTATAAATGCTGTGGTGACGATCTTGGTACAGAAGTCTTCATGCCTGCTTGAACGCTTTTTTCTAGTATTGAGTCCTGTAAGAGGAAATAGTGTCTTTATAGTAATGAATCTTTCCAGTCAGAGATACTGATTTTTTCTTCCATGTAGTCAGGGATTTTTTGTGTCTTTCAGTATAATTTTATACTTTTCTTTACCTAGATCACCTGTTTTCTTAGATTTATTTTTAGATGCTTAATATTTCCTCCTTTATTTTAAAAAGGTCTTTATTTGTCCCAGCATTTTCCAGTTGGCAATGGCCAATACATACAAAAGCTTTGACTTTTATGAGTTGCTCTTATGTCTCCATAAGACAGAAGATTTTACTAAATTTATAGTGTATTAACAGATGTTATAATCTTTTTCAGGCCAGTTACTCTGGATTTTCTGATTGGCACCCTTAGCATCTGGTTTTCTTTTCAGGCTCATGCAGAGTCAAGCAAAGGCTGGCTCACGGAGAAATTCACTGAACTCAGATTGCTACTTGATGAAGAAATAGTGCTGGCCAAAAGATTCATTGATAAAAACATGCAGCTTGCCCTCCAGGCATACAAGGAGCAGGTGCAGACTTGTGAGAAGCAAACTGACCTCATGAACCACCACTCCAGCAGAGTCTGGGGAATTGACCAGGAGGCCAACCCTGTCCAGCTACTGCAGGTAATGCCAGGGTGTATGCTCCGATAGCCGCCACCTGCCACCCACAACTTAACCTTGGTTGTCATGGCACTGAACAGTGTTTACACAACTAGTAAATGCACGGAGATTTGCCTGGTCAGCACTTAGACTTCCTCCCTCCGCACACACACACACACACACACACACACACACACACAAATGGTCAAAGAATTTATATTGTTAGGAAGATAAGATATATCTTGGACTAATTAAATAATATGAATAGCCACCATTTTTGAGGGCCTCGGTGTTGCAAGAATTTCTCGTGTCTTAGCTCACAGACTCACTAGAACTCTGCAGAGTGGATCTTCTCCCAGTTTATGAATAAAAACTTGAGGCTCAGGTTGGTGAAGTGACTCCCACAGCTGGAAGGCAGCAAAGCTGGGATCAGACCCCAGGCCTGACTGGTCCCCTTGAGACACCGTGCCCGGCCCTCTGATTATAGGATCATAATCAGCCTTCCCGAAGAGGGCCTCACATCATAAAGCACAGCTTGAGGGCACTGGCATCTCTTTCATTCTCTTGTGCCAAAGCTGATTTTGGTCATTTGTCATTCTTTCCATTGGTTCATTTCTGCAGTCAGCAAATACATACGAACCAGAGCCCTTGAGGAGCCCACCGTGGTAGCGGGAGACAAGCTCAGTAACAGTTATTTACAATATAGCTCCAGGAAGCAAGCAGAAGCATATATAGCAAATGCCTAACTCTCTGTGGGCGGATGGGGCAGGGAAGACATCTAGAAGGCAGTAAGGAGGCCGGGTGAAGGTCATCAGGTCTACACAGAGGGACAAAGTGCAAACAGGTGAGGGCTTGGCAAGTTAAAGAATTACCTGGGGGTTGGCCTGGCTTGAGGAGGGACAGGTGTGAGGAGTAGGGGTGTTGGGAGATGCCACTGGGTCAGGAGGTAAGGGTGATGCCAAGCCTTATGTTTTAGACTTGTCCTGGAAAGACGTGTGTCTGTTGATGGGATTGTGTCAACTTGATGGAATTAGGACCCGACCCTCCGTTAGTATTAGGATTTGTCAACCACCCTAGACTGGGGTTTACAAACCTGTCGGGATTGGAGCGTGAGTCATTTATAGGCTGGCCAATGAGAGAGGAGTGCCCACCTAGATGTGGGAGGGCCAACTGGAACTCCGGCGGAGTAAGAGGGAGGAAGAGGGACAATTGTTCCGGCTCTTCCTCTGGGAAGCTCTAGCCTGCGCGACTGTCGACGGACGCCCCAGATCGTCAGCACAGATTCGCTCCAGCCTCGACTTCCGCTTGTCTGTCTGTTGCTGCTCTTCAGTTGCCGATCTTCAGGCTTCTGTCTTCACCTGAGATCTACAGCAGATTCTCATCTCGCCGGCTGTTCTGCGGTCCCGACAGGAGAGCTACTTCACGGCTGAGCAGCCATCTTGGACCACCTCTATCATTGGACTTGTAAGCCTTCCTAATAGCCCCTTTTGTGCTAAGATCTGTAAATTCTGCCTTTTGAAAGGAACCCAGACTATTACAAGATGGGAGCTAGGGCAGTACCTTGAACTGAGGATCGAAAGAGAAAGCATTGGCATAGTCAGGTTACTACTGGAGGAAGATCACTTTGGTGGCAGAGCTGGAGGTGGCCTGAAGAGACAAGGGCTGAAAGCGGGACGGGAGGCTGGAATGGAGAGTCCACAGTGTCTCAGGGAAAAAGGTGCTGGTGGCCTGGACCTGGGTAGGGGCAGCAGAGATGCTACGAAACAGGAGAATTCCTGTGTGCAGTAGGATTGCAGACTGCAGTTGGGGATGGGAGGGTGGAGTCCAAGATGGTAGCTGGGGATTGGGTTCAAGAAATGCTCTACAAAGGAGGAAGGACTGTTCTCTTCAGTAGGCTTGATTTCGTTCACTCTTTTATTTGACCGTATGTATATATGGAGAAGCTACTGCATGCCAGCCCCGAAAGCCACACGGTGCCGTCACTGCCTTCTCCCTGGATTTCAGCCTCCAGCTGTGGCTTGGAGGCTCTCATGACCCACCTGCATCGCAGGTGCAAGGTGGGCAGCGGGGTTAGAGGGCGAGTTCTTCGCTTAGCTCATCCACACAAGCGGGAAGGGTATTCGAGGCGTGCTGTCCGGCAGAAAGCAGGGCCCATGCCCCCTGAGGTCAGCACTCCAGCGCTCCCGGTGCTTGGCGTCCCTCTGGGGCCCCTCCCTGGGGGGACCAGCCCCTCTGTCCTTCGTGTCCCGCCCCCAGGCAGACCCTGCTTCCCTGGAAGGAGCCCCGCCGGGGCGGGGCAGTCAGTGTCCCCTGACCCTCAGCCCACAGCTGGCGCCCAGCAGTCCGCAGTGCACACGGGATGAAGGGATGGGAGGAGGATAGGGAGGGTGGCGGGCCAGTCCCGCAGGCTCCGTGCGTCTCCGCCTTGGGCCACTGTGCGCCTTTCCGGTGTGGTCTGGGCCAGGACCCACCGCAGGGGTCGGGGGCCGCCTGCGGCCCTGCAGCTGCCCTGACCACGTGTCCCCTCGCGCAGGCGTGTGTGGACGCCGACCAGAAACGCTGCAGCGGCTGAGCCTTGGGGGCAGCGCTACCTGTGCCTCTGTCCCTCCAGCCTCGGGTCTTTACCTCCCTTAGCGCCCTGGGGTCTAAAGACAGCTGCAAAAGTCACCACCCGAGTCCCGTCTCTCCCACACGGGGTCGTGGCTGGGCAGGGCTCAGCCCACACTCGTGAACTGGGCGTCACCTCTTACCTTTCCTGAGACTGTGTCTTGGCTACCTGTCCAGTCACGCAGCTCAGCCTCCGTGCAGACCTCTCCTCGGTCCTACCACACCTCAGCCTTGCCAGCTTTGGGCTCTAGATGGAGCGGCCAGCTCCTGCTCTTCCTCCTCTTCTGCCTGAGGCCAACCCACCACCCCTCTGAGGCGTGTAGTGTTAACTTTTTATTGTTGCTGTTGCCACTAGGGAAATGTATTCTAGGCAGCAGAAGTAAGAGCAAAGGACCTGAGGTCATGTGGGAGTTAGCGTGCTGAAAGAACAGCACAGACGTTTGTTAACAGGGCTAGATATGGGAGAAGAGGTAAGAGGAGAGAGACACCCAGAAGCCCAAAGGTCTGGGCTTGAGCAGCCGGAATTTGGAAGGCCTCATCTTCTGAAATGGGATGATGTCTCAGGATCAGAGAGAAGGGGTGTTTGAACCTGTTGGGTGTGAGGAGTTTTTACGTCTATATGGTGATATCACGTGGGCAACAGGATCAATGATGCCTCCGGGCGCCTAGAGGGCGTCCCACACCGACCGCCCTAGGCCATCATCACGAGAGATGGCAGTGGGGAGGGGACAACTCGGGTGGCTGCCCAGGCAGACGGTGAAAGCAGCTAGGGATGGGCCCTGGAGCAGGTGCCAAGGCTGGCCTGTGGTACCATGGGGACCCTCCTGTTGGGACAGCCCCCCACTGGTTTTCTGGGAACCAGCCCTTCTGCGGACTCAGCTTCACTCTCTCATTCGGCCTCTTGCTCCTGGAACGTGCTTTCTGCCGGGAGGCCGCCTCCAGCTGGGGCTGATCCAGGAGCTGACTGGCTCTGGCCTCCTCGCTCGTAGGAGGGACTCGGCCGGCCGGTGCCGAGCTCGCTGTCGGCCTAGGGTTTTTCTGCGGCTGTGAATTGATACTTTCTAGTTAAATGTGTATGTGTCTGTTAGGAAGAGCATATGCACATCTTCAGACTTGTCGTGTTTCTAGTATGTTTTCCTTGGGCCACTCGCGTGACCTCCTGACCCTCCTTTCTTGCAATTTGCTGCAGACACCAAGTGCCAGCTCTCTGGCTCCTCCGGCATCCAGCCAGGCACCTGGCTGAAAATAAGCCCACAGCCGGAGAGATCGCTCTTCTTAAAATGTCAGACCCTGGGGTGAGAGAGGGTAGGGAGGGAGGGATACGGAGGTGGAGGGGGACCCTGTAAATGGTAGCCACCCCCTTTTTCCTGGTAGGAGACTCAATGTGTTCTCTGGATTTTTAAAAACTTGTGGCTGGGTGCATTGGCGCATGCCTATAATCCCTGCACTCTGGGAGCTTGAGGCAGGAGGACCAAGTGGAAGCCAGCTCAGGCTACAGAACACAGCAAGATTCTGTCTGTCCACAGCAACAGCAGAATTCCAAGGGTGGTGACCCACTCCTGTGATCCCAGCACCGGGAGAAGCAGAGGCAGGAGCACCACAAGTTTGAGACCAAGGTGGGCGATTTTGCAACTTAACAAGACTCTGTATTAAAGAAAAAGGAGAAGGGCTGGAGAGGTAGCTCAGTGTGAAGTCCCCGGGTGGGGACCAGAACCACAGAAAAACCGAAGAAGCCAAGAGGGAGAAAGGAAGGAGGAAACCCCATCACCGTCTCCCTGCTGACACCGAGCTGATGTCCTTCCGAGCTTCCCTCTTGACAAGCCTGCTGCTTTTCCTGAATATCTTACCACACCATATAACATTCTTTCACAGGAACATTTCAGCGATGATGCCAAGATTTTGAGGTATAGACACATTACAATTTAATCCCTTTCTTAAAAATAGGGCTTTTCGGGGCTGGAGGAATAATAACCCAACAGTCAGAATGCATACCTAGCAAATACAAATCCCTGACTCAGTTTCCCAGCCCCGTATAAGCCGGGTTTGGTGGCGCATGCCTGTAATCCTAGCCAGCGCTTGGGAGGCTGAGGCAGGACTGCTGTGAGTGCCAGGCCAGCCTGGGCTGCACAGTGAGTTCAGGATTAACCTGGACTACAAAGCAAGACCCTGTCTCAAAAGCAAAATAATTTAAGACTTTCTGAAAACACTAATATGATCACATTTTTATATGCCCAGTTACTTTCTTTAGGGCACATTTCTACAAGAGAAATTACTAGGTCAATGGGCTTGTTTTTAAAACCTGTGACAGATATTACTGAATTATCTACTAAAAAGGTTTAGTGGTTCAAATTTCCATTACCACTTCTCAGTGCACTGCGCCATGTGTGTAGACACAGGCCTTTTATTAAAGCCTGAATCACAGTATATGTAGATATTCAGCATTATGTTTCATTCATTCATTTATTAGTAACAGGGCCCTCACACTGGCTACATCCCCAGCCCCTGCCGAACTGCCCAGGTTGTGCTGAAATGTGCGATGTTCCAGCTTCCGCCTCCCTCGGTGGCTGGCATTATTTATTATTACTGGCCTGTGCCACCCGGCCCGGCACGTTTTGGATTTTTGATACAGGGTCTTCCTATTGTAATCCAGGCGAGTCTGCAACTCGGGATCCTCCTCCTGCCTTGGGCTGCTGAGTGGTTAGGATTAATTTTTTTTTTTTTTTTTAGAAATTGGAAATTCAAACAGTAGAAAGGACGTACAGTAGAATTTTCATAGCTTCCCCTGCCCGAGCCGCTTCCGCAGGGGAAATCAGTTACAAACGGGCGCCGCCTCCAGGGGACCTCCGCTCCGGGACCCCCGCGACCACCGCCCCCCCCCATCCCCGCGCCTGTGAGGGGCGGGGCGAGCGGGAGCGGGCACGGCCGTGTCCTGGTGCCTCAGGCGCTGGGACCTGGAGTCCTGGGCCTTCCACGACGTGGCCGTGGCCGCCACGACCCGCGCCGTGCCTGGCTGCCCCAGCGCCCGGACGGCGGGCCGCCCTGCTGCGCGCTGCCGCTGCCGGTGCTCTGCGCGGCCCTCTCTGCTCGCCGTAAAGCTGTACCAGGAGCGCCTGCTGCTGCCCTGCCCTCTCCTCACTCGTGTCCCGCCTATGCGGTAAAGTACCCATGCGCTACTTTAAAAAAGGCCCCTCGTGTGCCCACCCTGCAAGCCCTGTGACCTTGTTCTCCGGCGTGGTGGCAAGTTCTTACTACCTCCTGTTCTGAACCCTGCCCTCCTCCATCTGCTTCCCCAACGCACAGCCAGATCGCAGCCTCTCAGGGCTATGAAGGCGCTCCCAAGAGCCCCGAAACCAAGTGTCATGCCTTCCCTTGCGGCTTCAAGACTTTTCTGGCCTTCCCCTTGAAGGCTTACCTTCGTGCAGCTTCTGCTGCTCTTTTCTGACCCTCCAGTCAGACCTCATGCGCCATCCTCCCCTCACGCCCTGCTGCTCTTCTGCCTGTCTTAGCCTCCCCAGCTCCCTGGCCCGAGGAGTCCCCCCTGTCACAAGAATCCCGGGACCTGCCTTTCCAGCCAGCCTGGAAGCTGAGGGGAGCCGTACAAACCTCCCCCCACACCCAGGAGTTTCAAAGTCCTACCCTCACAGGCAGCAAAAGGGTCACCTCCAGGCTCCCTCACTTTCAGGCCTAGCGGAAAGATCTCTTGCCTGACCTCGTTGAACCTTTAGGGAGACAGGTTCTGGAAGAAAGCCAGAGCTGCCACCCCTTAGGTTTAGGACTGGGCCAGGCCAAATCTGTGCCCCACCCCCTTGCCCCAGGCAAGAGCCTGCCCGACCGGGCTATGCCCCAGCCCTCTAGCCCAGCTTTCAACCTGAGAGATTTCACTTTCTCAGGGGATGTTGGGGAGGAATCAGCAGGTGACGGTTGCTAGGCAACCATAAGCAGTTTTCCCAACCATCTTAGGACCAAAAAAAAAAAAAAAGCTGTGTGTGGGGATTGGGCAGCTCCAGGCAGGCCGTATGCTCTTCAGATCTCTCAAATCCAGATGTTGCCAGGGAAACTCAAAAAGCCTAGTTTTCTGGAACAAAAAGACAGAGAAAGCCAAAGGGGCAGGACCTCACAGAGAAGAGGCCACCTCCTCCAGCAGACAAATGTCGCCCCGAGGGCCCATGCCTCAGATCTGAAGGCTTAGCATCTTTACTGCCAGGTCCCTGGTGGGTGTGAGGTTGGAGTAACTTCTCTGGTGCACCGTGGGTTGTGAGGAAATCGAACAGCCCAGCCCTTCCCCTGGTTTAAACAACCTCTGGGTGCATTCGTTTGAACTGTATGAAACTTTAGCCAATTTCCAATTATTTTGGCTTTAAAATGGCACGTTGTTGTAAGCCAACACACTGAGTACAAGGCAGAAAACAAATGTGCCTTGAGTTTGGACCAAGTAACTTAAAACTTCAGATGGGCAGATACACAAGCATTCTGCTTCAGGATCCCAAGTAAGGGGAATTACCAGGCATGGCCCGAAGCTGAGTTCTGACAGACATGGGTACATGACCCCACATCGTCATCTCTGAAGACCGGGCCCCCGCCCCAGACCACTGGCTGCAAAGCCATGACAGCCCTTGCATCTCAACTCACTGGTCCTTACACTGCCTGTATGAGGCAGAAACTTGTCCCACTGCACATGGCAGAATGGACACAAATGAGCCACTGGCCCAAGGCCACACAGCTAGTGTTGGAGTTGGGTGAGTCTGCGCTCCTTTCCACTGGGCAGCTCGGGCTCCTCACGGAGCTACTGCCTGGGATACATTGCTGTGGGGCTTGGTTCCACTTTTCAGTGACCTTCCTCGAGATCTGGGATGAGGCCTTATATTCAAGGACAACTTGTTTTAAGAGTGTGGGATAGAGCTGGACTATAATGCAGGAAAAGTGGCCCTGGACCAAGGCCTGTGCTGGTTAGAAAACTGTAGGTTAGGTTCATATTCATCTGTGTGGCCTCAGGCTTTTACTTCCTCTAACCTCACTGGAAAAAGGGGGCAAGGCTCTAACTTGCAGTGCTGTGAGGCTCAGATGAGCCAAGGGTTATTTAATGCCTTAAAAATGGTGCAGTGAGAAACTCAACTATGTAGTGTTCTATCAGGTTGGAATTCACTAGCACTCCAGAGTTCCAGTTACTCCCAGTGCTGAGCACCTTAATACAGCAATTTGCTTGCAGATGGATTCCCCCGCTGTGGTGCTGGGGGTAGAACCCAGGGCCTTGCACTGGCTAGGCAAGTGCTCTAAACAGCCACATCTCCAGTTCCAGCACGTTATTCTTAAATGATAGCAGTTTTCTAATCTGTGGTTTAATAAAATATGAATATTGTCCCTTATAACCGTGTTCTTCATTGGGAGCTGACATGGCTTCAGTCAAGTACATAGCACCGAGGCCTCAACTAATCATCAGTCACCCAACAGCCCCTCCTCAATTTCCTTATGATAGGTAGCTGGCCTGATCCAGCATCTCGGTAGTTCACTAGTCCTGAAGGTGACTTAAGTTCTTGTATCTATGGAAACAAACCCCGACTCTCAGCTGTTCTGACCCAAGACAGTATGACACAGCTATGGCATTTTGGAGATCATCCTTTAGCGCCCCTGGAGCCATGTGTGACCACTAACCAGTTTTTAAAGACTTGAGGTTCCTTCTCTTTCCTACAGCATCCTCTCTCCTGTCTGCAATGCCATCTCATAAGTGCCACCAGCCTAATGGGGGCACAGCCTAGAAAGGGGCACACAGGCATGGCCCTGCACGGCCCAGGCGTTGTGGGCGGAGGTGAGGCAGCCTGCTCAAGGTGACAAGCTGCAGGTTATGGGGAGTGAGCATAAGGATGGAGGAATCCGGTGTGAGTCTGCCATGTCCTTGGCTCCCCACTGCCTGCAAAACAGGGCCCCACTTGGCAGGCTGTTAGGCCCTTCCTCTCCTCGCCCCTCCCCATGTGGTACTCATGCCAACCCCTACTCGCTAGGGCTTGGGCATTCCCCACACCTTTGTACACAGTCCTGTCACTGCTCAACCTGCACATGGGAACTCGAGCACCACCCTTTCTGGGAAGCTTTCCCTGCCCACTGCCCTCCCCCCCATCTCTGCTCCTGTAACTTGGCCACACACACACACACACACACACACACACACACACACACACACACAGAGAGAGAGAGAGAGAGAGAGAGAGAGGGAGAGAGAGGGAGACAGACAGAGAGACAGAGACAGAGACAGGTTGGTGTCTGTGGAGGAGCCGGGAACTCAGACCGAACGATCTGGTGCCTTGCCATGGGCCCAGTACTGTACCATCTGCCTGGAAGGACTCAGGGATTCCTCCAGACCTAAGCTGCCCAACTGGAATGTTGGAGGTGTGCCCCACCCCCCGACCCGGTGCAGCCTGGCCAAGTATGAGGTACTTACCCACATATACCACATGCCGTCATTATCTCTACACACTCTCATGGAAAGTGTAGTCTAGACAGTGGCTGTGATGGCTAATCTTGACTGTTAAGTATGCCCACAAGTGACGGGATAGTGGGGGGTGCAGCCCCATCCCAGGACAAAACACAGGTGAGTTCACAGCTGCATGGGCTACGGGAGACGGAGCCTGCTAGGGAACTGCTCCAAAGACTCTATATTCTCTCCAGCTCATTCTGTTCTCTGTGCTTCCGGGCTGCCATGAAATGAGCTTTTCTCTGCCACAATGTTTCTGCCTTAAAGCCAACTGCCCTCGGAATGAAACCCCTGAAACTGTGAACCAAAATTATAAACTCTCCTCCTTTTAACTTTTGTCAGGTATTTTGTCCTAGCAACAGAAAGGTGATTAATACGGTGGCCTTCTTTTGCCATTCTCCAGCAATGCACTAGGTTTCTACTCAAAAGACAAGGAGTTGAGTCCTGTGACCACAGACACTTTTCCAGCTTTCAGTAGCATTAATTCCTCTCCTTTGAGGAACCTGGCTTAGGGGTTAGAGAGCAACCTGGGTCCTTCTGCTGTCTGAGACTGCCAGGACCTGGCAGTAGCCTGCAGGCTGCTGTTGAAAACAGTGTGTCCTTTTTCCGCTACAGCCTAAGCCTCCTGTCTGCACTACAGATCCAGATGCTAGGACACGCCCTTCTCCTACCCGATGATGTCTCTTGTTACAAAGTCCTGGATATCTGCTTAAATGTTAGTTTCTCTGTTACTATAGAAAAAGGCCGTTAAATCAGAAACAGATTGTTTACATGACATCTGCTTATAGGAGAAATGAGAGGGGGGTTGGGGAACATCAGTCAGAAACTAATATTGTCACACTCCTGTTCGTAGCACACTGATTTGTGGTTTCTCTTTTATACAAGTACACTTGAAAGCCAGTTCTCTAGAGGCACCCACTGCTTCCCCCCTCCCCCCTCATCCAACACACCTGACAGTACCAGCTAGGTGACTGAGACTTGAAAAAATGGCACTTTATTTTAAGACTTAATTTTTTTGCCATGGTTTTCTACTGATTCTTCCATGATGGTGTCATCTTCTTCGATAGTGACCAGGACCTTCTTGCCCACTAGGTTAAAGATGTCTTCAGGAGGATAGCCTTTGGGCTCCCCAACCTTCACAGTGAGCATGTCCAGTGTTAGAATGGTGCCTTCTGGAATTTTCACTTTGGCCACCACAGACTTGCCCAGCTACAGACAAGAGAAAGACTTGTCAGATTCACACAAGTTAAGTCTTGCACACTGCTTCAAACTTGATGTCCCTGCCAGTCATCACAGGCACTATGAAAGCAGGGACTCTGTTGTCCCTGTAGGGTCCAGAATAGCATCTCTGACACAGTCAATGTAAGGGACTTTACAGACTCTAGGAAGGGCCTGACAAGGTGTAAAGAAAAGGGCTCAAGCTACAGTCAATCCTCAGTAGCTCAAGATAAGAATTTTGGTTTTGCTAAAAAATAGGAAATGTGCCTTTATCTTGTCAGATGACTGTTCAGGTTAGTTAATATGTGACATACGGGAGTATAAGATGTTCTCAATACATGAAAACCATAATTATTTCTGTCATCATTAGTTCAACATCTCACTGGAAACATGGGGAAACTGAGGCCACAGAAGGGGACCTGGCCAAGGTTACAAAACAGCCAGGATGAAAACCGTGAAGGTTAGGGTCTCTAGGTCCTGCTCCACTGCTCTTGAGGTACACAAACTTTACTACCACTTTGTTTGGTAAAAATAGGACTAAGGAAGGATCCCAAGTCAATGAGGGTGACTACTGTTGAGATGGCAGGAAATGAGGCCCTCTGGAAGTGACAGATGGGGAGACAGGCAGGTGAGGGGAACCAAGGCTCCTGAAGCTCACCTCCAGAGTTTCTGCTTCTCTGTAAATATTCTGAAAATGCATCCTTGTGTTCACCATTTGCCCAGGGAGCCAAATTACGTACACTACCGCTGTAACTCCTATTCCAATTTCTAGTATAATTCTCTTCTCTTTTCCTCTGTAAGGATGTTTTCTTCTCTTTACTTCCAATTTTCTGGTATATATGTATCTTTAATTTGAGGGCGGTGGCAAGCAGGCCCCACCTGAATAAAAGGTAACATCCTCATATCTGGCATTTGACCTCTGCCCCAATCCAGAAAGCCTGCAGCAGACAAGGAGTATCTGCTCACTGGAAGCCATGGGACATCCGGAGTGCAGCAAGGTCGAAGCCATGACTTCCGAGAAACCCAGCAGGTCAGTGTGGCAGGCCGTGGGTCTCAGCCTCCCCATCTCCCGTGTCTGAAGGCCAGTGTGGCTCACGGCATATCTGTATCATCACCAACCAGGCCCTGTGGTGACAGCGCTCACCCAGTGCCTCCTCACTTAGGAACGCTACAGATTCTCCTCCTGATGTCTCAGGGCTTCCCTGTTCCTCCAGACCCAGGCGTGGCTCTCACAGGGCTTCAGCCCCTCAGGTCTCCTGGAGCAGGAGCACGAGGGCACAGTCTTCAAAGACTTGGTGGGCAAGGTGGTAGGAGACATGACTGAAGATCCCCCCTGGGTAGTGTATTTCCCCTGCTGCTCACACGGACCCGAAGCCACTAGCAGGGCAGTGTCTCTCCATTATCAGAATGGCCTGGCTCAGCCGGGCTGGTACTGACCTCACCTCTCAGGCCAACGTACTGTGTCTCCCTCAGGACAAAAGGGCCCAGCAAATCCGGAAGCACCCACCTTCTCATTGCAGGCCATTTCACAGGGCAGTAGCTGCTTAGTCGGGGAGCCCAGCGCCCTCTCTACAATCCGTACAGATCGCACCAGCTCAGCCAGTTCTTTAGGTTCCAGGGAGGCCGAATGGTCACTTCCCTTCCAAGTCTTGTCCAAAGTTATGTGACGTTCCAATACCTTGGCTCCCAGAGCCACCGCAGCCACGGATATTGCTATGCCTGTTTCATGCCCAGAATACCCGATGGGAATGTCAGGAAAGAGCTTCTGGTATTCCTGTAATAGAGCAAAGGGAACAAAGGTTACCGAGTGTGGCACTTCACACTCGAGTCAGGCAAATTTTATTAATGTAAGAAAAGCACTCAGCATGCCGGAAATGCTCTAAAACAATGACAACTGTCGTCATTAAAAAGGCATTTTTTTGGCTGGGGGTATAGCTCAGTGTAAGCCCAAGGCTGTGGTTTTGACCCACCAAAAGCCAGACATGGTTGTACACTCCTGCAATCTCAGCACGTGGGAAGCTAAGGCAGATGGGCTGCCATGAGTTCGAGGACAGCGCAGACTACATCGTGAGTTCAGGGCCAGCCTGGACTACAAAGTAAGACGCTGTCTCAAAAAAAAAAAAAAAAAAAGCAAAGGCATCTTAAGAATGTTTCACTCTGTACAAACCACTAGGAATAACAATATAAAATCAAATACCCAAACTCATTCGAAAAACATGTCACATTTAATTAGCTTGTGCTGTTGAAAGCAAGTATGCTATAAGCACACATATCATCATCTGTTACACATACAGCCCAATCTATTGGTATATATGTTAAATAATTAATCGGTTACCTATAATTCAATGAATGCAATGAAGGATACTCTAAGATGGGTGGGTCTTTTCAGTGAGGGTGACCAGAAAGCTGATGCACAACAGGGACTCAGGTGGACTTTTACGAAGATCAGGTCTGCTGGGTGGCAAAGGCCTGTCCTGCAGGTTGCGGGGTGAGGGAATTCATGCTGCGGTCAGATTGTTGGGGAGTTGCTGATAGGTAAGCTGGCATCATGAGGGAAGATGTGATGGTCGGGGAGTGGGGAAGGGAAAGGGTGCCTACAACATACCAAGAAAACCAAGGAGAATATCTGTAGTCACATTTATTGTATTGTTAATTATGATCATCTCCATGGAACAAGGCTACAGGGAGCTTTACTTTCTATGATATATATTTCAGAGTTAAGCAAAGATCATGTTTTCTGGGGTCCAGTAGTATCTGTCTGTAATCCTAGCATTCTGGGAGACTGAGGCAGGAAGATCATTACGTTCAAGCCCAGCCTGGGCAACTTAGTACTTAGCAGAACCCTGTTTCAAAATCAAAAATCAAAAATAGGCTAGGGATGTAGCTCTGTGTGAAAGCTCAATCTACATTGTTTGATACTACATACTCCCTCCACCACCTCACAAAGACAGTGTTTAAGGGTTTGTTTGTTTTTGACATAGGGTCTTGCTTTGAAGTGCTGGCTAGCCTTGAACTCACTATGTACGTAGTCCAAGCTGGCCTTTTGAATATACAGAAATCTTGCGGCCTCAGCTTCCACCAGAGTACAGGCATGCACCACTACACCAGCCTGGATTACAGGCATGTGCCACCACACCAGCTTGACAATGTTTAAGTTTTTTAAATAACATTATTTCTCCAATCATGACAAGGGCATGACTGTAAATAGAGAAATAAAATAGGAAAAGGAAGGACAGAAAATTTAGGTTTAAAAAAATATAGCAATTTTCATTCTCAAAAGGGTGAATTTTTAAGTTAAATGTGAATACTGAGCCATGCCTGATGGTGCAGGCCTGTAATCCCAGCCTGGGCAGGAGAGTTACAAATTCAGGGCCAGCCTGGGCAATTTAGGGAGATTCTATCTCAAAATCAGAATCAAAACATGACCTTGGAATGTAGCACAGTCTGTAGGCCCTGAGTTCCATTCTTAACACCAAAAAAAGAAGACTTTCTAACAACATGCAAAAACAGCTTACACTACTATGGAAAAAATGAAAATTAGAATGTCAAATATATTAAAAGGAACATACAAAAGAAAAATTAAAGATAATATAAGGCTTATAAGTATGTGTGTATGTATAATTGTACATAAGACATATTTATAATTCTACTAATTTTACTATGTTTCATGACAACTACACAAACACATAAGTATTTCTAATTAAGTTAAATTCCAGTTGCTAGCAGGAGAAACTATAGAGGTGAAATAGGAGACCAAAGGTCAGGAGACAGCCCAAGCTGTAGTCCCAGCTTTGCCACAAGGGGCTGTACGGCCCAGGCTTCCCCCAGTACCGAGCTTCACGACCTGTGAATGGCTGAACTGGAGCCAAAATTCTACAGCAGAGCAACTTCCCCTAAGGCTATCAGTATAACCAGTGTGAACATCAGGGCTGCTCGAAATTAAAGAAATAAAAGAATCAGCAAATAGCAGAATAGAAAGGGCCGGTTTCAAGGCCTCTCACAACTCCACAGGAAACACCTATGTTCAGAGACATTATTCACAACCATAAAGAAGTGAAAACAGCCCAAATGTCCATTGACAGATGAACGGATTAAAAAAAGTGGTATATATGCACACTGGAATACTATTTGGCCTTAAAAGGGAATGAAATCAACATAATATAACATGGATGAACTCTGAAGACCAAGTTGAAAAAAAAAAAAAAGGTGACACAGAAGAGAAATACTGAATGATTCTACCTATAGAGGGCCCCAGAGTACTGAAACTCCTAGACACAGAAGATGGGAAGATGGCTACCAGAATCTGAAGAGAAAGTGTGTTAATATTTAACAAGTGTAGTTTCTGTTTAGGATGATAAAAAAAAAGCCCTGGAAAAATATGGGGTGATGGCTGCATAATAGTAGGAATAAACTTAATGCCACTGAACTGCACAAATAAAAAGGTCTAAAAGGGTGAAACTTATTTATATTTAACTACAATGAAAAAAATAGATATGCTAAAAAAAATGATATGAGCTAGCAATTCACCGAAGTGGGACTACACATACAGGTAAAGAAAATATATAAAGACAGTTTCAAGAACTTCACTTTGCATTCTATAATGGGAGAAATTAAGCTTGATGTTAAGAAAATTTAAGTTATAGCTGCATTTTTTAGAATGCATATGCTTCTTCCACAGCATGGCTCTAACTTGATCCTGTAACAGCAATGTTGTCAAAAGATGTTTAAATTACAAAATATGCCATTTTTGGTTACAATTTTGGTTATAAAAATGGCTAAGGGCTGGGCCCACTGGTGCAGGCCGATAATCCCAGCACTCTGGGAGGCAGAGACAGGAGGATTACAAGTTCAAGCCCAACCTGGGCAACTTAGCAACTTAAGTGAGATTCTGTCTCAAAATCAAAAATAAAAAATGGGCCAGGGATGTAGCTCAGCGTGAAAGCCCTGAGCTTGATCCACAGTAACACACATACACACGCACACACACACACGCATGCACAACCCAGCAACAAACTCAAAGGCAGTGTATGTACCTTACCTCTGCAGTAAAGCATTTGCCTAGGATGTGCAAGGCCCTGAATTTGATCCCTAGAACCACAAAACAAAACCAAAAAACAAAAACAGCAAATGGCTTTAGGAAAGCCACTGTGTTACAGCCCGAGAGGTGACAGTCCCCTAGTGCTCACCGAGATGACGCGCAGGTTGACATCCTCGGGCTGGAGTGGGTATGCGCTAGTGCACTGCAGGAAGCAGAAGTTGGGGTTCAGGGGCTTCACGATCTGGTAGACTTGCTTCATGGTATCCATTGACTGCATCCCACTGGAAATCACCATCGGTCGACCTGAGGGACCCAGCACTGTTTTACCAGGGTTCAAACACATCCTAGCTGTCGGTCTCATCATTCAACAAAACGAAACCCACAATCTCTCGTAAGACACTGTGCCTGCCGCTGCAAGGGAAGAAGCTGAGTTTGAGTGTGGTGGGATCCTAGCCTATACTACAGGAACTACAGATCCCTCTCTGCCCCCACATCATCCTTCAGCAAAGTGACCTGAATTTAGGACACAGGGATTCCACACTCCTAAGGAGATGAGCACCTCGGCTGACCAAGAGGTTGCACAGTGGTGCAGGTTTCCAAAAATCTGAAATGCCCAAATCTGGAAGGTTTCTGGGCCCAAGCATTTTGAACAAGAGTGCTCGACCTATAGTACTGTAGTCAGTGAGCTCTGAGCCCCACATAGGAGCATGCTTGAGTAGGAGGCCCAGAACTGCCACCTCTAGTTGTGCCTGGAGACCACATCTCCTTCACTGAGTCTCAGATATATCATTTATGAAATAAGTATAAAGCATCTTAATACTGTCCCACGGCTGTTAGGAGGGTCACATAAGGTTACTCTTGCTGTAAAGCCACTTAACAATCGGTCAGATGCAAGCATCAGAAAACCTACAGAACACTTCCCATATCAGTTTGCTCTAAGAAGTTTTATACATATTGCCATACATTTAATATTATTTTTTTAGTACTGACGATTGAACCCAGAACCTCTGCATTGAGCTACATCCTCAGTCTTTCAAAAAAAAAGACGTTTGAGTGTATGTTGAGGCAGGGTCTTGGTCAGTAGCCCAGGCTGGTCCTGAACTCACTCTGTAGCCAGGCTGGCCTTGGACTCACAGCAACCCTCCTGTCTCAGTCTCCCGAGTGCTGAGATTACAGGCATGTGCCACCATGCCCAGTTTATGTGGTGCTGAGGAATTGAACCCAGGGCCCTGCACTTGCTAGGCAAGTGCTTTAACTGTTGTGCCATTACTCCAGGTCCATGTATCTTTTTTCTTTTTTTTGTAATTTGAGCCAGGGTATCACTAAATCACTCAATTACCCAGGTTGCTCAATCCTCCTGCATCAGCCTCCCACAATACTTGGATTATAGGCATGTGCCAACTTAATTCTTTTTCTTTCTTTTATTTGAAACGCAGTCTCACTCTATAGTCTAGGCAAGTCCTGAACTCACTATGTAGCCCAGGCTCGCCTTGACCACACAGCAATCCTCCTGCTTCAGCCTAAGTGCTGGGATTACAGGTGAGTGCCACCATGCCTGGCTGTAATTTCTCATAAATTAAAAATACAGCATTTTATTTTTTCATTGACACATAAAAGTTGTAGGGCACCACGTGATGTTTTGATACATGGTATTTACTGTGCAATGCTCAAGTAAGAGTAAGCATGTTTCTTTCCTCAGACATTTCTCATTTCTGGTGATGCACTGGAGGAAGCATAAGTGCAAAATCCTTTATTCAGGCTTCTTGAAATAAACGATACATCATGATTATCTGTACTTATTCTATTATGCAAAAAACCAATGGAAATAATGTCCTTCCTAACTTAATACCTATTACAGGCTCTCTCTATCCTTCCCTACTGTTATGATTTGGGTCCGGACTGTCAGCCCCAATCCTCATGTCTGGGAGGTGATACAATCATAGAAGTTAACCCATTGATTTTTCTGTGCTGTAAGTGGGACCTGGAAATACAGGTGTAGTTCAGCAGTTACAGTGCTTGCTCGGCAAACACAGGCCTTGGGTTCCAGCACCACACAGGCCAGGCATGGCAGCATACGTCTGTAACCCCAGGACTCAGGAGACAAGGCAGGGAGATTGTTGTGAGTTTAGGACCAGCCTGGACTATAGAGCAAGACCATGTTTCAAAAAAATAAAACACAAGAAGCAGAGCTTTGTGGGAAGGGACAGATCACTGGGACATGACCTTGAAGGATATGCGCTAGCTCCTCTCTTCCTCACTCTCTCAGCTTCCTGCCCCATCATACCATAAGCAGCTTTTCTCCACTAAGCCCTCTGCCAGACACATCCACCACTGCCAGGAGCCCGTGAGTGGACTGAGACTTCCTGAAACTGAGCTAAAATAAATCTTTCTTCCCTTAAGCTGTGAGTGTAGGGTATTCTGACCTAGCAATGAAAAGGTAACTTAGACACCTCCCTACTCTTCCCAGGTCTGGTAACTACCATTCTATTCTGAGATTCTTTAAGAATAGCTTTAAATTTTTTAATTAAAACATTTCTTGGAAAACGGTCATATCTTCAATTTATTGCAAGTTGGCATATGAAAGGTGAAAGTGTACGATGATTGAAAAAAGGTTTCTAAAGTTTATCTTCAGAAGATCAACCTCAGAGCTGGCTAACAATACCTTACTACCATTATCAAGGTAACAATACAAAGGTTGGGACTCCCTGAGATCTGATAATGAAAACCAGACACTCACCTTTTTTAGCCGTCTTTTCCAGATAAGGAAAATTGTTAGTGTCCCCAGATCCAACTTTGAAAAATGGAACATTCAGTTCGTGCAGAAACTCAACTGCCATCTACAAGATTAGAGAGGGAGCCCTTTTTCAGAGGTGTTCAAAAACTCTGTCCTTGTATTAGGGTGTATGCTGGAGGTAACACATGGATAGAAAAGGGCTTGGGCTGTATGTACTCAGGGGTTACAGTGCCTGCCTCGCATGCACAAGGCCCTGGGTTCGCTTTCCCAGCACCATATAAAAATTAGCTGGGCATGGTAGTGCATGTATATGATCTCAGCACTTAGGAGCCTGAGGCAGGACTGTCATGAGTTTGGCCACTTTAGGCTTCACAGTGAGTTCAGGACTAGCCTGAATGACAGAGCAAGACCTTGTTTCAAAAAAAGCCCTCCTTTTTAGCAAGGAAAACTCTCAACCACTTGAAAGCAGTGAAGATTTGCTCTGAGTCACCTCATTGAAATTCCATAATTCATTCCTACCCATCCATCCTTTGTCCAACTCACATTCAGTGCTGTTCAGTGCTGGCTGCAAAATTAACAGAACAATCATACCCTAGCTTAGCTTTCCTTCCCCGATGCTGGAGAACAAAAATGAAAATATGACACCTTAACCTTTTTTATTTTTAATAACTGGGATTGAACCTGGGGCCTGTGCACTGAGCTACATCCCCAGCTCATTTTTAAAGATATTTATTTTGAGACAGGTCTTGCTAAATTGCTAAAATTTCCCAGACTGGGCTTTGGAACGTGTGATCCTCCTGCCTCAGCTTCTCAGAGTGTTGGGATTACAAGTGTGTACCATCACACCAGACAGATCATGATTTAATGTTGTCCCAGAAAGCCGAGCAGTGAGACAGTGAACAGCCCTGCAAGGCTTGATGCTTGCTTCCCTTCGGGCCAAGCAGTGGGGAAAGAGGCTTCTTGGGGGCCAGCATCAGCACAGTGTGCATGAAATCCAAGGCCTTTCAGACCTCAAACCACACTGCCACTGCCTGGAGAAGAGCCTCGCTGACTCTTCTGACTGCTTGGGACAATCTACTGGCTGTAACATCCTCATCAGAGAATCCTCAGAAAGATCCAGAAAACGGGGAAACATCCGCAGTGCTGGCTGGAAAAATCAGCAAACAAGTTACAAGAGGAAAATCTCAGAGAGCTGTTAAATAACCAGAACTCAAAAAACTTACTTCTTAATTAAAATATTTTTCCTAGCTTTACTGAGGCACAGGCATCATGCTGAAAGGTGTACACAACACACACAATCCGATGAGCTGGGCATGCACACCAGTGTGCCATGGCCCAGGTGCCCCCCACCTCAAAGTGTCTAACCCACCCTGAGTGTGGTTCTTTCTGCTCTTCCTACTACTTCATTTTTTCTTCTATTTTCCTGTCCACATATTTCTCCCTTGCTCTCTCCTTTGTGTGTCACACTGTTAACTTAAAGGCCCCCCACCTCGACTGAAAATGTCCATTTTTATTTTATTTAAGATAGGGTCTCATCCTGCAGTCCAGGCTGGTCTTGAACTCATTATGCAGCCCAGGTTGGCCTTGAATGCATGGCAATCCTTCTGCCTCTGCCTCCTGAGTACTGGGATTACAGGTGTGCACCACCATGCCCAGCTAATTTGTATATGGCACTGGGGGAATAAAACCCAGAGCCTTGAGCACACTAGGCACGTGTTTTTATCGTTTTTATCGTCCAGCTCCCAAAATATAATTTTTAACATACAAATTAAACAAAGTCTAATTTTCTCAGCCTCTGACTCCATATGGCAGACAAAGAGGGGTGCTTTCTATGTAAACAGGGAAGCCCCTACTCTTCGAATTGTGTGGTGACAGTCCCCAAGATGTGAGCAGATGGGTAAGCACACTCAGGAGAGAGACAGCAAGTGGAGGAGAGGAAGAGGCCATATGCAGAAAAAACGTCTGGCAAAAGCTTACCTACAAAGGCTGTAAAATCCGTACAGAATTTTATTATTTTCAAGTGATGAAAAAGGGTAGATTCCTCCTGAGAGGGGAAGGACGCGTCTCATTTTGTAG